>CM076581.1:190349928-190477059 GCA_034641835.2 Pinus albicaulis
ATAAGAATGTTTCTTGCTTATTCAAGCTTCCAACAAATCAGAGTTTATCAAATGGATGTTAAATCTGCTTTTCTCAATGGTGATCTAGAAGAAGAAGTTTATATAGAACAACCAGAAGGATTCATTTTGGGAAATGATGAAAAACTTGTTTGTAGACTTAAAAAAGCTCTATATGGTCTCAAACAAGCTCCAAGGGCATGGTACTATCGTCTTGACAAATATCTTCATCAACAAGGATTTTCAAAGGGGTCTGCTGACAACAACTTATACACAAAAACTGAAAATGAAAAACTGTTGATTGTGGTTGTATATGTCGATGATATCATTTTTGGAAGTAATAAAGAGTCTATGAGTTAGAAATTTTCTTCTAATATGCAGCAAGAATTTGAAATGTCTTTACTTGGGGAACTAACATTCTTTGTCGGCCTACAAGTGCAACAAGCAACAGATGGTATATTCTTATCATAAGCAAAGTACCTCAAGCAAATCCTGAAGAAGTATGGCATGGAAAATTGCAAACCAGTAAGTACACCAATGATAACCGGATGTAATCTCAGTTCTAGTGATGATTCCCCCACTGTAAATCAACCAGAATACAGATCTATGATAGGAAGTCTACTTTATCTCACTGGGACAAGACCAAACATCATGCATGCAGTCGGGATTGTTGGATGATTCCAAGCTAATCCAAAAGAGTCTCATCTTCAGGCTGTGAAAATAATATTCAAATATCTACAAGGAACTCAAGATTTTGGACTATGGTACCCAAAGAATGTTGAACTTACTCTTCATGCATACACTGATGCAGATTGGGCTGGAAGTATTGATGATCAGAAAAGCACTAGTGGTGGTGCATTATTTATGGGGCCCCAGTTAGTATCTTGGTTTAGCAAGAAGCAAAGCTCCATTGCCTTATCTACAACAGAAGCTGAATATGTGGCTGCAGCATCATGTTGCACTCAACTTCTTTGGATGATGCAAACCCTACAAGATTTTCAAATCAAATGTTCATCCCCTATCTCCATTATGTGTGATAATACAAGTGTCATCAGTATCTCAAAGAATCCTGTTATGCATTCCAAAACCAAGCACATTCCCATCAAATATCACTTACGAGAATAAGTGCTTGAACAAAAGGTGAAATTAGAATATGTTTCCTCCAAAGAACAAGTTGCGGATATATTTACCAAACCCCTACCCAGGGAAGCATTCGAATATCTCAGACTGAAATTGGGAGTAGTCTCTGCCATGCAGAGGATCAGGTCTACTTAATTACAGAAGACTAAATTGGTTTCGAGATGCAGTTGGGCATCTCTGAATGCACAGGCTAAGGGGGAGCATTGATCATCTGAAAAGTATGCACTATTGACCTTGCTATGCTATAAATATGTAGCATGATCTTAGGGGGAGCATGGAAATATCAACTCTTTGCCATTGATGCCAAAGGGGGAGGAAAAGAAACAAATCAGTGGAAGAATATTGCCATCAATGCCAAAGGGGGAGATTGTTGGAAATATTGTCATTGATGGCAAAGGATATGGCAAAGGATGTGGTAAAGGAATTGGCAAAGCCTTGGGCAGAAGGAGAAACAAGTACAATGCAACAGAATCATATTTTTGAGTGCACAACACTCTGTATTGAAGAAGATTGGAGAAATCCATATGAAGAAGAATTAAATCCTGATGGGCCGCAGCCACAAATGACAGAAGAGAATTAACAGGTGATGGGCGTAGCCGTTGTGTAGGAGGAATGAAGATTTCCTGTAGATCTGAACTACGGAGGAGCAAATTTATTAAAGACAATCATTTAAAGCTTTTAAATCCCTGAACAACCAGAATGGGAAATTTTTTTAATTAGGCGGAAGTTCTTTTATTTTTGAATTGGTGGACAAGTGATCCCCACCTTTTTTTATGCCAATCGAAATAGAAAATTTATTTTGGTGTAGTGTCTTGTTGATATGAATATTTGTGATGCAATAATCAAATGTATTGTGGATGTGTAGAGTTCCGCAATGGAACGGCTGTATATAAAACATACAACCAAACCTTATATAAATCGCCCCCTCCACAGCAGCGAAGGCCCGTGGGTCCACTTGACCACGTGGCGATGTTTTAACAGAATCGAAAGTCTTGAATCACAAGGTTCAATCGGCAGAGTTTTGTTATGTGCTCCGATCAAAGGCCGGACCCGATCGAGTTATATACCACAGTTTATTGCTAATCGCATCCGAATTCCCAATCAAAATCGGAATATCTTAAGTGTTGGGCCCGATTGCATCTTGAAATTGGTGGACCCGATGGTGTTATACGATGGAGTTAATAGGTTCAATCGCATCCAGTATCTTAATCGCAATCGAAACTTTTCGATTGATTGCACGCCTTTTGTAATATGCTGCGATTGAAGTGGAGGACCCGATCCTATTATATGCCAGAGTTAATATGTGCAAATCGCATCCGTGTCCTGATCGCAATCAAAACTTTTCTATTGTGTGCCCCGATTTCATTTGTTCAAAGCTCAGACCCGATTTCACTATGAGCCATGTTTTATGTGGTCGTCGCGTCCGTTTGATCAATCGCAATCGCAAGTTTTGTTTGACACCGCCGATTCGCCGACTGTGATGTGGGCCCGGGGTCAAAGAATGAAATTTGATTCAAAGTTTTATTGAAATATTACTTGGCAGAGAAAAGAATACCTTTGGGACATTTCGTGTATAGAAGAACGAAGATTGATTTGGCTCGAATTCTAATATGAATACCATTAGTAATTGAATGGTTTTCACCCATGGTTTCAATAAGGGCGTAAACTATATAAAGTGATGAGAATTATGAAGAAGAGTGTGTGTGCGAGGGTTGATAAAAAAAAAAAAAATGAGACTCCTTTGGAGATATCTGTATGAATAAACCCACATATATCTGAATCGATGGTGCACCTATAAATATGATGACCAGATCGACTAACGCAATTATGAAGGACATGTGCATGCATAAGGGTGATGAATGAATGAAGCTCTCGAAGGAATGTCTGGATGGGAGAACTCTGTTCTTAACTGAAAAATCTGAATAAACCTCTGGTCTTGAATGACGGACAAAGAAACGATGAAGAGCTAGCGCATTTCTGCGGAAGAAAACATATGAATCCGGTGAGTCTGAGGGTTGAAGCCTTCATTTGGAAGTAGAAGTTTTCTGCCAGTAGAAACTGGTGTTATGTTCAGGGGGTTGAAGCTCCCTTCCAGGAGAAGCTGGTAAACGAGAGAAGGTTGTAGCCTTCTGTAGGTGGTTTCCTGCGTGCTGGTAAGAGTCTGCACCAACATATATTGTAAGAAGTTTTCTCTATAATAAAATATTGAAGGCTGAGATTACAGCAGCGGTGGTTTTCTCCCAAATTGGGTTTCCACCTTAAATCCTGGTGTCCATATGTGTGGTTCTTGTTTGATGGTTTGTTATGTTAATTCTGTTCATGGTTAATGCTTATATGATGCAATGCCCTAAGTAAAGACATAATAGGATATCTGGACATTCATGTTGGATGCAGTATTATAACATATGGTTTTAAGAGAAAAGAAAAAAAAAATTGTTCAGCCTTAAATACTGATTCACCCCCCCCTCTCAATATTTTTCTCAACACTTTCCTCTTTCCATTCTTCTTCCCTTAGACTCTGCATTCAAAGTGTTACCCGATGTCTCACCGAAGCTTTTCCATCACATTTCCTCGCTAAGGATAGCACCGACAACATCATCAAACTTTAAAGTACTAGATTCATAAAAAAAGTTACTAATGGCCATAACTAAACCATTCCAACTTTTTGGAAATGGGCACAGAAATAAAATAGCCCTAACTTCATCTTCAAATTTTACCCCTTTAGAAATTAACTGACTAGCAACTGTATTAAAATCATTTAAATGGTCAGCAACAGATCCACCTTCCGACATCTTCATATTAAATAAAAATTTCATGAGAAATACCTTGTTTGAAGCCAAGGGTTTTTCATATAGTTTTGCCAATGCCTTAATCAAACCCTCTGTTGTTGTTTGCTTCAAAATATTGAAGGCTACCAACACCGCGAGGCACAACTGTACTGTTTCGAGTGCCTTTCTATCAAGAATCTCCCATTCTGCGTCTGTCGTAGCCGTTGGCTTCTTTGTTTTTCCACTCAATGGTAGGTATAGATTTTTTTGATTCAGATAATATTCCAACTACATCTTCCACAGCCAGAAGTTTTGGTCGTTAAATTTCTTGTCCCTAAAATTACTATCTTTTTCCATTTCTCCCACTCCAACCAGGAACATTTCTTTCCTACGAGTTTATCAGCTAAAATAGACCTTCAACTCCGATACCAGTTGTTAGAAAATTACATATTACAGAGCAATGCAACACATAAATTATGCGAAAAATACAAGCACACAAAGCACATAAAACCAAAGAGACACAGATATACGTGGGTCAGCCAGTTTTGGCTACGTCCAGTCCTTCCTTTCTATTATCCAGGAAAATGAAGAGACACAAACTACAGCAGATCCGCTGTAATATCTTCTATTCTCTCTCACACTTTCCCTATCTGTTTCTTGCTCTGAGAATACACATACAAATACACAGCTGCAATATAATGCCCTCATAAAAAGCGAGGGATTTCCATCTAGGGAAAAAAAAAACCCTAAACTAAACATAAATTCTACTGTTAGATCATCCACCTAATGAACATCCCAGATTGACTAGAAAATACTATATTTTTACAAGGCAATTTTACATTTGTTTTTAGCTTCACGAGCGCTACCCCCAAAACCCCCGTCGGGGGACCACTGGCCCCCAGACCCCCCAGTGCGGAGGGTTAGCACCGCTAGACTCCATGGGGGGGACATGTCCCCCCCTCACGCCCCCGCTGCGGGGGTGTACAACTTTCTTGGGGTATACATCCAGCTAAAACAAGGATCTCTGAATCAGGATGAAAATCAGGCTCCACACTCAACAGGAAGTTTAAGGGTATCAACTCTCTCCTTATATGCCTAAGAAAATTTTCAAATCCTTCTATATTGTTGTTGTCTTCTATTATGTTCTAGCTAGCAAAGGCATTGGAAGGTGATCAATTTATAGTGATGGAGGATGGTACATGGATCAAATTAAGATGGGAGAAAGGCTTATCTCCTTGGGTTATTCCTCTTTTGTAGGATCAAGAGACCCAACGGAGGAAGATCAACCATATCCTGATCAATAAACATCCATCTCTCCACTCTCGAAGCTTCTAGGCCATGAAGCTTCATTTCCATTTTTAGAAATCTTCCAGAAGTAGATTGACATGATTATGGGGTTCATACCAACACCGATCGATGCTAGTCACAGGCTAAGGGATTTTCATAAGCACTGGTGAGACACTGAAGGGTCATGCTGCTCCAAAAAATTAGGTTTCTAGGGAGCTAGTCTAGGAATGACTAAAAGAGGGATTGATCTTCAGATTGTATGTGATTCAAAGGCATGTTTTCCATGATGGGAAAAGTAAACAGGGACCACTATAGGGGTTCTCCAAGATATAGGAATAGGGAGTACAAGGATAATGACAAAATTCTATGTAAGAGATGCCCCCTAAAGCATGAAGGCAAAATGAGAGTGAGGGTTGAAATTATCTAAGAGTATGTTCGAGGACTAGGTTATCATCATTGGAAAACCTGCGAATCAAGTACATATATACATAAATAAAATATTTGATATAATTACATGATCACAAGGTATGTATGCATCCATCCGTAAAAATATCATGTAATAAGATCCATGGTATGGACACAGCCATCCAACAATAAGAAGGATAAAAAATATAGACTCGGGTATGGTCACAACCATCCATCTAAAAGATTCATGTCTACAATCATGAATAACTCATATCACCTCGCATCCTGGACTTTATAAGACAAAATACAGGGTCTTGCACTCCATCATGACCCAATAAAGTGAAAATTCAGGCATGCGAATGAGTGAGTTGAAATCGAACATGCAAGAAAATCATCTGATTACCAGCCAATGATGTAAACTGTTAACATGCGCGATAGAGACCACCAATAACGACAATGACCCTCAAGGTACTAGTAGTGCAATCCATGATATGTGAAAAGTAACTGAAGTCAAAAACTCATGAAATCACCTGATTGAAGGCCAATGATGTGAACCTATCATGGAATGTGAAAAACCTGCCATTAGGGCATGTAGGCTCTAAGGTACTAGATAGGAGTCTCTAGATCAACTTCCTGGATAATGAGTTGAAGTCGACAGGAAGTGATCTGTTGAACGAGGGCCATGATGTATCCCACATCATCAATGTGAGATAGAGGAAACAAGATGGTTGTGAATAAATATTGAACAGAGAATCGGGTAATGAACGGACTTTAGAAGGAACTAATATTGAACATATAGATGACATGACTCTAGAGTATGGCAGAATTTGACTCAAGTAGGATCAGAGGTCATGTTGACAATATTGGTAATCGAATGAGAGGAAAATGGATTTCCCAAACCCGTTGATGCAAAGTGATGAATGTTGGATATCCCCAACCTGATAGAAACTGTAGATAAGTGTCATGTTCAAGAGTGACATAATTCCGACACAACTGATAAATACTTTCATTTTACCCCCACCATTTATGGTGAGTACCCAAATTATTTTTTAATACAATATTGAAGGGGATAACATATTCTTTTCATATAAGTTTGTCCTTCAGAAAAATCCACCCTAGTACATTTTACGATCCCTAGGAAGGAGGAACTCGATATCACCACGATGACGAGTCCAATGTCGTTAAATTTTAATGAGTTTGACAAAGGTGAAACTTAGAGCCTTTTCATGTTTAGAGCATTTGAAAAAAGGCTGAAAAGAAAACTCCATAGGGCCCTTTTCATAGATAGTCCCTCAAATCCGAAAAGGTAGAAAACAAATTTCAATAGAACATCTCAGTCGTGATTGACCAAGGTATTCCTTTTTTGAAAATAGTCTATTCCAGCTCGAAAATGGGGTAAATGTATATTGGGTAAACGATGTTTTGTTTACTTTAACAAGTTCAAAACGGAAAATACTCAGCGATATTTTCATATTTTGAGAGTCAGAAAAGAGCTTAAAGATGAATCCAACGAGGTCAATTTTTTGTTTGTTTTTACCGAGTCCGAAAAAGTAGTAAACTAAAACTCATTCACGCATCATTCACCAAAATTTTATCCTGTCGCTACACAAAAGTGAACATATTATCTGTTTCCAAGGAAAATTAATTAAAATATTGACAAAATACCAACAACGACTTAAAAATTTAGAAAAACCAAAAATTAAAAACATTTTTTAACTTTTACTTTCACAAGACATTGGAGGATTGTTAACCCTATTGTTTACCTTGATCTTTAGGAGTTGACTGCGGTTGATCTGGGAAGCCATCCTTCGAATCATCTATAACAAGTGAGAGCTATGCATGTTTTATTTAATTTCATACCTTATTTTTAGCAATTTTGATTATTTATTTTGAATTTTGGGAAGAGTTTGTTTTGTCTCTATAATTTATAAGATTGGAAAGAATAAACTATAAAGGACAAAATCAAACTACTTTGGAATCCAGGACCTAGCCTTCCTAGATTCAAAGAGGGCTCTCTTTATTTGTAATTCAATTTTATCTTTAATTTTATGAATGCTGATGTTAGGCTAGTTACATTGATGGTGAGAATTGGTTGTTTTGATTGATTTTTTTGGTTGGATGAGCAGGTCTACAAAAACTAATCCATTGGGCTATGGAGTCAAAAGGGTTGGTCTGTTGCTCAATTTTTCAAGAGCATCACAGGGCAAGCTAACTGTGCTAATTGGATCTTTAGGGTAGTGTGGGTTATGACGTGAAGGAAATAGTAATGTTCAGTAATGATTAAAGAGAATTTAAGAATAATTTAACCAGAATTTAGAACAAAGCATTCAAAATGTAAATACAAACAGAATTAAGGTTCTCCAATATAAAATCTTAATCTAAAATTTCTATTTTAAAATCAGATAAATAGATGCACAACAAGGAAAACAATGGAAACATTTAACACAGAGAAGTAACAAATCACCATTTAACACAACTCAAGTATCTTGTAAGATGGTATTTTATTATTGATGCCCAAATTCAAAATTACAACACTCCAATACAATAGGTTCTTACAGTGCAGGGTCCGATAGGGTCCAAGCCCTAATACTGCTAATGAATGCAGTATTTAACTAAAAACTACATCAGTTTCCCTATCTACTTTGGCAAATTTTCATTAATTACAATTAAGCAAAAAATAGACAAGTGTGGCCATGCAAGGCCCCAAAAAAATATCTCTGACAAAACACCACCTGTGGAATTAACTTTGACAACTCTTCATGAATCCAAAAACTTTGACAGCTCTTCATGAATCCAAAAATAAGAAAAAGGTGGCTGAGGTTGTAAGGAAGGGGAAACAATGGGTGGCATTGAAATATGGCTCTACTTTTGGGTTGCCTTTGCTGGATCATTAAATATGATGCGGTGCTAGCAACTTTTCATCAATCGATGGTTGTGCTAATGTGTTCATATTGCCTTTTCAATGTTGATACATGTAAAATTTGGCCCACTCCTTCTTACATGGGATTCTTGTCCCTATGACCTGTCGATATAATTCATCCACCTTTGTGTATTTTTTGAAAGTGGGCCTAGTGAGGAAAACATGTTTCAACTCATGTTGAATAAAGATTTCATTGCTCAAGAGATGTAAGACAACTCTCCTGGTCACATTTCCTTTGATGTTGGAGAATTTTGTGGTGTATTTAGCTATCTCCCTAAGCTTGGTCATCTAATCTTCCTCTTGGACTATTTTTTTATTAATCACATACAGTAAGGGCAACCCCTTTGCCCTCAATGACTCAATTCTATTTAAGAATCCGTTTATGGCTATGTCCAATTCGTGACATTTCTCCTCCAGTTGTGTCACCAATTTCCTCTTATTGAGGACCATTTTCACCTCTAATATGGCCATTGTTTTTTCCTGCACGTCCAACTATTCAAGCTCATAACTGGTTTTGGAGTTCATGAATTTTATGATTTTAGGGGTTCTGATTAGGATATTTCCCAATACCTTATTTTCTTTTTCAATAGCCACTGTGAACTTGTCAATCAACTCTTTTTTTTCAAAGATGATGTTGATGGAGTGCCATGTTTCATCCACTAACTCTATGATATTTCCCCAAATTATTAGCTTCATTTGGCCCAGAATGCTACTGGCTAAAAAATCCTTCTTTGCCTTCTCCAACCTCTCAATATTCTTCTTGGCTATCTCATGGGCAGTTTCATATCTTGCCTTTTGATCTCTTAGGATGCCTATTTGTGCCTCCAATTTCTTATTCTCTTGTGACTGTAGGGTCATACTTTCCATGGCCTTGGACAACTGATCTGTCCCACAGGATGCTCTAGAGTTGCTAGAACAACTGATGGAATTGATGAAAAGGGAACAACTTCCAGTGGGATGAGTTCCACTCGAGCTGCTTCTTCTTTCTCATTCAATAGATTCTCCATCTTGGTCTCCATATTCTTGATTTGGGTAGACTGTTCCATGACTAATTTCATAAAATCAGCCTTTTGTGACTCCTCTTCCTCAATTCCTTTAGCCAAGGGGTCTTATGTTGCTAACATCTTGAGTTGTTTCTTGAGGGCTACTATGTTAGCGTTCTTTTTCTTCAAAACCTCCTCCACAGCTTGAACATTGGTTGGTTCATACACAAGTTTCACTATTAAATATTCTAAAGAATTGATTCTTGAGTCTTTGGCCATAGCAGATATTTTCTCCATCTTGAGCTGCGATTGGGTATTTTTTGTGTAACCAGCTCCAAAAATAGAAGAAAATAGATATCAACGCCTTAGAAATAAGCCACTTCGAGGGGGAAACCTCCAATACATTACATAAATGAACAATTCTTGGATGATACAATTTACAAAAACTAATTTCTATATATAGGAGTCAATGGGGCCATAATGTAATCCTAGTGGGGCCACAATGTAATCCTAGCCGACCTAACAATAATAATTTAAGAGCACAATAATAACAATATGGGGGTTACAAGGGTACAATAATAACAATAAGGGGGTTACACTAAAAAAAATAAGGGACTTTATTAGTAATATAGGTACCTAACATGCCCCTCTCCTTCAAAAACGTTTTGTCCTCAACACTTGAGTAGCTCTAGGTGCTTTTGTATAAGATTCTCATCCTCCCATGTAGAATCTTCAGTGGGTAATTTCTTCCACTTGATGAGATACTCTGAAATTAATCGATTCCGTAGCTGTCGATTTCTTGTTTCTGTGATTGCTTCAGGTTCCAATATGATTTTTCCTTCCTCATCAAGTTCTGGCAATATTGTTTGAACTGGAAGATTTTCACCTATAACCTTCTTTAAGCATGAAACATGGAAAACTAGATGCACTCACGAAGAAGCAGGAAGCTCCAATTTGTATGCCATAGTACCAATATTTTGCAACACCTTGTAAGGACCATAGTACTTTGGTGATAATTTATTATCCTTCTTAGCTTGCTTGAGGGACATTTGTTTCTATGGTTGTAGCTGTAAAAAAACCCAATCTCCTACATCAAAACTTCTCTCGCTCCTATGTTGATCTACCTGTTGTTTCATTCTGTTTTGTGCCAAATTCAGGTTATCCTTTAAGAGTTGGAGAACTTCTTTCTGATGCTCGATGTGATCTTCCACTGCTTTAACCTTTTAATTTTCCCTTAAATATGATGTGATGGATGGTGGATGACATCCATAAAGTTCCATAAATGGGGTCATTTTTTCTGCAATATGGAAGGAAGTGTTATATCACCATTCAGCGAGAGGTAACCACTTGACCCATTGTGTTTGTTTATCAAATAAAAAACAACGAAGATATACTTCCAAAAATTTATTTACTATCTCAGTTTGACCATCAGATTGAGGATGATAAGATGAGCTATGAGTTAATTGAGTACCCAAACAAGAAAATAACTTCGTTCAAAAATTTCCAGTAAAAATGGGATCCCTGTTGCTCACAATAACCCTTGGGCTTCCATTTAGCTTTTGAATTGTGTCCATAAATGTAGTAGCAACTGTAATTTCTTTAAATGGATGAGATAATGCACAAAAGTGTGCATACTTGGTAAGTCTATCAACTACCACCATGATGACACTCTTTCCTTCGAACTTAGGTAAACCTGTGATAAAATCCATTGAAATCTCTTCCCAATGTTGACTTGGAATGGATAAAGGTTGTAGAAGTCTCGGGGTCTTAATTGTCTCAACTTTATTCTGCTGGCAAACCAAACATTCTGCCAAAAAAATTTGAATATCAGATTTAAGGCCATCCCGAAAAAATTATTTCTTCACCCTGTGGTAAGTTTTTAAAAATCCTAAGTGTCCTCCTAAAGGAGAAGTGTGCAGTTCCAAAAGAATATTTTTCTTTAGTTGGGAATTCCTACAAAGATATAAGAAATATTGGTACCATAATGAATCATTTTTCCAACTAAATGTATCAGATGTACTAGGATCTTGCTGCAACTTTTGAATGAGTGTCCATACATCTTTGTCCTTCTTCCATTCATCTCTTGCTTCGGTTATCCAATCTAGTTAGATAATAGAAATGGCACAAAGAAATGCTTCTACCTCTTCATTCTTTCTTGAGAGTGCATCTGCAACAACATGAAGCTTTCCTTTTTTGTAGATTATTTAAAAGTCATAACCCAACATCTTTGTGACCCATTTTTGCTGCTCTTCTAAAGATAGTCTTTGTTCCAAAAAGTGTTTAAGACTGTCATGATTAGTTTTTACCTTGAAGTGTCTTCCCATTAGGTAAGTTTACCATTTCTTTAGTACATGTAGTATTGCTAACATTTCCTTCTCATAAATAGGTTTCTATAAATACTTTCCTTTGATTGGACAACTTTCAAGAGCAATGGGTCTTCCTTCCTGCATTAAAATAGCACCAATTCCATTTCCTGAGGCATCACATTCCACAATAAAGTTTTTGGTGATGTCTGGCGTAGCTAAGACTGGTGCTCGACACATTGCCTCTTTAAGATGTTCAAAGGCCTTAGTTGCTTCAGGAGTCCATGAAAATGCATCTTTCTTCAATAATTTTGTTAGAGGTGCTGCTATTCTCCCATAATTCTTAACAAAATTGCGATAATACACTGTTAACCCAAGAAATCCTCATAACTGCTTTATGGTTGTGGGGACTTTCGATTCCTTAATGGCTTTAATTTTGTTAGGGTCTACCTTAACACCCTCGGGAGATACAATATGACCCAGATATGCCACCTCTTGTACTCCAAAGAAACATTTGGATGTTTTTGCATAGAATTGTTTCTCCCACAATAGTTTGAGCACCCTGTCAACATGTTCAACATGATCCTTCCAAGACCTTCTGTAGATTAGTATATGATCAAAAAATACTACACAAATTTTCTAAGGGTGGGTTTGAAAATGGAATTCATCAACCCTTGAAATGTAGAAGGTGCATTGGTAAGGCCAAAAGGCATGACCAAAAATTCATAATGACCCTCATGAGTTTGAAATGTTGTTTTTGGAATATCTTCAGTCTTCATTCTAATTTGATGATATCCTGAACGAAGATCCAACTTGGTAAAATAAATTGCTCCATGTAATTCATCCAATAATTCATCAATCACAGGAATGGGAAATTTGTCTTTAATGGTGAGCTTATTGAGCTCCCTATAATCCGGACACATTCGCCATGATCCATCCTTCTTGTGTACCAATACAACAGGAGCAGAGAAAGAACTTTGACTAGGTTGAATTATACCTGCCTCTAACATTTCTGCAATCATACGTTCAATTTCGCTCTTTTGGACATAAGGATATCTATAAGGCCTGATGTTTGAAGGAACACTTCCTGGAATCAAATGAATAGCATGATCATGATCACAAATAGGTGGGAGTCCTTTGGGAGTTTCAAACACCTTGGAATGATTTTCCAAGACTTGTTGGAGATATGCAGAAATAGATGATTTTGATGTTGGAACTTCTAGTGAGCATAATTGTGCAATTACACCTCATTGTTATTTATTTAGAAGCTTTTTCATGACATTAGAGCTTATTATATTTCCTAGCTTCCCCGCAATACCCAGTAATTCCACTTCGTTTCCTTCTGAAAAAAATTTCAAGAAAAGTTCTTAAAAATTAAAAGCTACCGTCCCCAAATATTGTAACCATTGTACTCCTAGTACAGCATCAACACCTCCCATAGGAAAGGAAAGAATTGGAATAGTCAATACATATTCCCCCATGGTTAGCTTGATATTATGGCATTTTCCAGAGCAATTTATAGTTCCTCCATTTGCAACCATCACTTGACAGTCTGGTGTTGGGTATAGGAAACAATTTAATTCCTTGGCTACCTTACAATGAATAAAATTATCGGTGCTACCTGAATCAATCAACACTATTACCTTTTTCTTCTTGATATGTCATTCTATCTTGAGTGTTTGAGGATTGATAATTCCTACCAGTGCATTACATGATATGGTCAGATTCATTTCTTCCCCATCTATGGCAGTTCCTGGTGTATATTCTCTTCTTGTTGATTTTCTTCTTCCTCTTCACAATCTATGTCAAATAATTTCTTCTCAGCACACTTATGACCTTTAGTGTATTTGCTATCACAGATGTAGCAAAGCCCTTTTGCTCTTTTTTCTTCCAATTGTTGTGCTGTCAACCTTGTAGGTTGTGGAAATCTAGGCGTAGCAACACTTCCTTCTTTATAGAAGTGAGTGGTAGGCTTCCTTGTTGCCATAATTTTACATTCCATTTTTCTTGCCAACCTGAATGCCTTCTCCAATGAATTAGGTTCCAAAACGTGAACTTCATGTTGGATGCTATCCTTTAAAGTGCCTATGAAGAGATCGATCATGTGTTCCTTTGGAATATCAGTTACCCTTATATTCAATTTTTGGAAGTCTTCAATGTGCTCCCCCACTAAGCCCTTTTGTTTGAGATTTATCACTTGGCTAAAGAAGGTGTTGCTCTTTGTATCCTCATAATGTGTTATCATTTCCTCCGTAAAAATTGACCAAGTGAAATTTTTTTTATGAGAGCAAATCCATCCATACCATACAAATGTATTTTTTTCTAAATGTAAAGTTGCAATGCGTACCTTTTGTGTGTTTTGGATGTTATGGAGATCAAAATATTGCTCCATTTGTAGTATCCATGTTATAGGATCCTTTCCATCAAACTTTCTCATCTCCATTTTTGGAATATGGTGGTTCTTCCTGCCAACATTAGATTTTATTAAATCACGATTAACATTTATTTTGTTCTCATCATGAGTTTCTTCTACTATCTTTTCACCATTATGAAACATTTCTTGTATCAAATTTGTCAAACCTTCCATGTCTTCTTTTAGATCATTCTCCATGTTTTCCATGTTTGCCTTCATGTCATCCATCTTAGCTTCAATGCCAGCTTCCATGCCATCCACCTTAGCTTCCACGCCTTTCTTCAAAACTTCCATTTCATTTTTTGTTTCTCTTTGTGAGAGTGAAATTTGCTGCACTTGCTCTTGTAATTTTGATAGATCATGTTGCAACTCTTCATCTTCATGAGTCATATTAGAGCCTTATGAAGGCTTAATGGGTGTTAAATTATTTTTACGGGGCATATTTTAGAACCCAATACTGATATCTATTCTACAATATGCCCTTGGAATCAATTCAAATTTATTCTTCAAACAAGACTTACGCAATTCAGAAAAAAAAATACACACCTTTTTCTTGCTTTTGAGGAGCTCGGTATTGAGATTGGATTATATCTGTGATTGCAACACTTCAATATTTGAATTTTGGTACCTATGTAGCCCTCTTAATTCTATTTTGAATGTCACAGGTCTGACCTGATTTGGATTATCCAAGACAAATTTGTGTCCAATCTCCCACATTGACCTAATCATGGACTGGTTCAGTAGAGCGAACTTGTACGACTTGCCACGTGTCATTGTTTTGTCCTTCAGCTCTGAAATTGATAGCCATGAAACTAAAATCCATGTATTTATGACCAATTTTTACGACACTCCAATACACTCCAATATGATGCTCAGAGAGAGAGTTATGAATATTTTCCCACGATCACCTCTTTGAGATGAAATTTGGGAGCCTGAAAAAGCACTACCTTCCACAGATCATATCTCTGAAAATATTACGAACCAGGATCTGAAATTTTCAGACGAGTTTCCTCAGGATTTTTTCTTCGTACCCTAAAAATTTCAGATTCTGAACCTTCGTAGGAAAAAAGTTATAGCGAAAATTCCATGATGACCTGTTTAGAGTAGCGAAACCCTAGAATTCAAAGCTTTGATACCAAATGTTGTGTAACCAGCTCCAAAAATAGAAGAAAAGAGATATCAACACCTTAGAAATAATCCACTTCGAGGGGGCAACCTCCAATACATTACATAAATGAAAAATTCTTGCATGATACAATTTACAAAACCTCCTTTCTATATATAGGAGTCCATGGGGCCATAATGTAATCCTAGTGGGGCCACAATGTAATCCTAGCTGACCTAACAATAATAATTTAAGGGCACAATAATAACAATATGGGGGTTAAAAGGGTACAATAATAATAATAAGGGGGTAACACTAACAACAATAAGGGACTATACTAGTAATATAGGTACCTAATAGTATTGGATAAAGATACCTGAAGTTTTGACAAGCTCATGGTAGTACTTGTCAAACTGGAGGCCACCATATCTCCAGTCTACTTGTGTAATTCCATTTGGTCAATAGGATGGATTTCCTTAGTACTAAACTTGAATGACTCCTTCTCATAATATCCTTCTCCTTGAGGATGTTGGACTAGGGCTTCTAGAAATGCCATTTTCATCCTCCCTTTTTAAGTGTCAGAGGCAGACAACAACCTGATTTTTGAGCTTGACGTCTGTTTCTAGAAATAGTTGTAGGTGTTAGTATTTAGCAACTCATTCCTCAAATTTATCTCTCTGGATGTTTCAAAAACTATTTTTTCTTGACTTTCTATGATAGGCCTGGAAGTAGATGTTTGCAGACCTTGTTGCTGCATCGACATTGTAGCTGAGGATGTAGGAGAGGTTGTTGTTTGACCACCTGTTGGAGATGACCTAGGGATTTACATGATGTGAATTACTGTCTGCTGCTCTGATTCACATCCTTGATAGATATCCATGTGAATTCTAGCCCTCTTCCTATATTTTAGTTTAAATTATTTACTAGAGGTATCAGTCACCGAAGGTGACTGATCCTCTCTTGGCCTCTTACCTCCTATATCCTTCTATTTCTCTTTCCCCCTGACTTCTTTTTCTTCCACACCATTCCTTTCTTGTGGTTTTGGGGTCTCGATGCCTGAGGTGGAGATCACCTGCCCTTCATCTTCTTGCAGGGTGTTGGTTGCCCATTCTACCTTATTGGCACACTGCTCAATTGGAGGCCTGTGTGTGTAGACATAGGGTGTGGACATGTTTCCACCCTTTTCTTGGAGATGATCCCTACATGGTCATAGTACCAAGTGAAATTTTGGCTCAAAACCATTCCATTCATTATCTTATCTGCCTCCTCCCCTGTTGCTCTGTTGTTGCAGATGAAAGGCTCATTTTTTTCCTTTATTTTGAACTGGGACTTCTTTGTAGAAACAAAGTGAAGCTCATCTGCATGTATCAATTCCGTTATATAATCTAGTGTAAAGGCCCTCATGGAGAGTAACTTTGGAAATTTGTATGGGGCTAGCTAACACACATAGACTCAGACCTCTCTGTAATTTTTTACAAGTACCAATCTGTTGTCTTTACTTGATCTATCAGCTGCATGGTTTTCCTGATTTCTTCACTTACCCTTGGCTCTGCTGCACTACTGAGTGTGCTGATGGATGTATGCACAAGTAAATCCAAAAAATATTTGTATGTATAATTCTTCTGATCTTTTAATATCAGATTGGTCTAGAAGATGGTAGATTGAGGCTCAACATTTTCATTAACCTTGGTCATCTGAAATTGAAACCTACTAGACTAGAAATAAATGAACATATATAAAAATATAGAGGTGTATTTGAATACCTCTTCTGTATTAAAATTTAAGAATTGGTGATGTATATTATCATCCAATAATTGGGCATAGTTGAATATGACAGAGGATTTGGCATCTAATGAAAGGATGGAAAAAAAAAACCCTATTATAGCATCATCAACCCACTGGTCTGTGTGATACCCTAGCAGATATGAAAAGACAGTGATTGTATGTTGGGTTCTGTCAAGAAAAATAGAAGAAGGATATGGAGGGTTCTTTGTAGGCATTGGAGCATCAATGGCCATAAAAAGTTTCAAAGTTCTAGCTCTGCTGGCAAATTCAAGCTTCTGATAAAATTCCATAAGGGCTTCATAAGAGAAAGGGATTTTTTTTTCAGTAGTGGGGGCTTCCATCATTGGTTGGATGGATTGGGAATTGATGGTGAATAGGATTACTCTTGTTGGGGTGACTATGGTTCTCTAATTAATTTCATAACAAGACTAACATTTTCTGATGAAATTTGGGAAACTATGGGTTTTGGAAAAAATGTAAAGAGGTAATTGGGTCTCCCATTGGCCTATATCATCAACTTCTTCAAGGAATTTATCCTCTAGCGAGTAGTATACATCGAATAAATCGAAGTATAACTATGTCTCATGGATTTTAAAGTCTCAGCCTACTAGAGCCAAGTGATCCAGGTCTACTTGTGGGTATATGTAATATCCCAAAAGGGAGAATGCAATAACACTGAAACACAATATAAGAAATGCAACTGAGTAAACTATAATTCTAAAGAAAACATCAGAATATACATAGAAGTTGAGCCTTTTTTTTATATGGAGAGGATTCAGGTACACAATGTACAAATATGAGTGGATCTAGCCAAAGAGATGGCCTAGAATCTCCCTGCAAACATGCTACAACTAGCACTGCGTAACTGATGAGCTTACAGGAAGCAATAACGCACTGTCCCTTTTGATATTGATGTGCATGAAGCTTTTACAAAAGTAAATTCATATCTATGGAGCTCAACATCTCTGATGATACCAAGATTCAATATCTGGCCACTGTGATGGGAACCCAAGATAACCTAGAAAGGATTTTCTAGATCTAAAACTTTGGAAAATCACCTTCCTAGGGTTTGATCCTTTGAATGCTAGGTTATACATATCTGAAGCTAAATATGATCCAAATATGGCTGCAATATGTTCTACAAACAGATCTGAGCTTTGAGGGTTGATCCCTACTTCAGATCTACAAGCTAGGGCTTGAGATCTTGTCTCCTCTTCTTCCTCCTTCAAGTTGCAACAACTGAATATGCTACTGCTACAAGAAATGCATTGTACAAGAGGGAGAGGCTCTATTCCTACTGAAATGTGCTTCAATAACCTCCAGGATAATGGAAATGGTCATGGCAAGGTGAGGGGATGGTCCTTCACAGGATTACTAGCTGAAATATAAGTAACTTCCTTCCTCCTTTGGATCTACAATGATGGACTGTGCAATCCTTGATGGGGCTATTGCTAATAGGAGGTCAATAATGTTTGGCCTGATGCTAGATCTGAAATTAATCCTTGAGAATGCTTATCTTTAAGCCCAATGTGATAGGAATAATCCTACACCGGTTCTCCAGCTGAAATACTATAAACAACCTCCACCTCCAAACTGATCTTCAGAAATTGTGTAATTCCTAAAGGTAGATGCTCTACAGAGAATGGAAATGATGAAGAATTAATTACAAACCTCTTCCAATATATACTCAATGAAAGAGGTTGGATTCCTGACTAGGAAAACCCAGTGCTAAACAACACTTGCAATCTTAGTTAAACAACCAAATGAAGCATGGAATGTCAACTGAAAATTCCAGATCTAGACAGACCCTTACATGAATAATCAAAAGCATGCCTTCATTGTGGCCTTAAACTCATTTATATACTTTATGAGCCTTCCCATACCTTGGCCCACCTCTAAACTACGTTGTGAATGTGGACATAATCCTCCATGTTTGACAGCTATCTCTCCAAGTCACACATCATGTATACATACAATGTACACCCTCTCCATCATGTGTGCATTAATTTCATTACTTCTTCCATCACTTCATCGTGAATTCTCTATGACCTTTCATTAGATTCCTTCCATGATATCAGTTGACTGCTTCAACCTCCATGATCTATCTCATTAATGAGACATGATATCCAATCCATTCTCATTAGTAGTTTCTCCACTACCCCATTATGTAGATATACGCTTAATTAATCCACATTTACACATAAAAAGTGGATATTTATTCATCTTTAGGATTATGGGTCGCTCCACCCTTTTATTTACTTAATTCATTAAGAAAATTAAGAACTCTAATATTCCAAATATCATGTGAAAATTTGGGAATATTACAGTCCTCCACAGAAAAATGTTGATTGACCTCAAGAAATTGCAAAAGTATATGCAAATCTATCCATTTCCCTCCAATGGCATCCACATCAGGAGGGCCTCCACCATTTTCTGCAATGTGTCATGCATGTTTGGTTCCAAATTTGTCTCTCAAGAATGTATAGAATGACCTCCAATTGTATGGCTAGATGTCCTCCTTCCACCATGAAGTACCAAGTGACAACCATATGATATCCAACATCATCAGTACATGAGATACATAAAATAAAGTGGTTCTTCCCACAAAGGAAAATCTCCATCTTACAATACATTTGTTCATCCCATGTTTCATGAAGTACACTGAGCATTGAAATGCCTTCACCTTTTGCCCTGTTGGCCTTATTGGTTCCAAGCATCATTCCAACATTATGAAAAAGAAGAAATAGAAACATATGGGTAGACCAAAGTTTCAAACCATATTCTCCCAATAGAAACCACCGGAGTAAGGCCCTTTGTTGCCATCCGCCATCTCCCCCATGCAAGACGGATAAGCCAAACTCCCCCAAAAGAAACCAAAGCAACAAGAGATATTGTTGCCTTTTCACATCATCATGTGAATCATGGAACAAAAAAAACAGACTGAAGGACATATTGAATTTCATATCAGTACAATACAAAAAACTCCATTATCACACACCATGAGAGTATTATGCCATATTACCAACAATACAGAAAACATTAACATGGGAGATGTCATGTGATGGCCAAAATCTCTTGAGGACAACCAAAATGAACATTCCTTTCTTTGTTGAATTCTATCATTGATACTATTATCACCCTAGTATTTCTTAGGTCGTGGGATTTTGGTTTATAGTTAAAGAAAACCAGGGGTAACCAAGAACCTCTTTTATAATTCAGGATCTAGCCTTCCTGAGTTTTGGAGAGGGATCTCTCCTTAAGATTTACCTTTGTTTTGTAATGGATTTTAGGCTAGCTATGAGTGTACAGTTTGATTTGATTTTTTGAATTTTGGTAGGAATAAAGGACTACAAGGGAAACCATAGAAAAATCTCCCTAACCATTGGGCAATGGAGTCAAATTTACGGCAAACAAGACTAGAAAACTAAGGTCAAAAGAACAGATATACTAAGGGCAACATAGATGATCTTCAGAGGGTTTAAAAAGGCTATTTTGATGAAGTGGTATGATCTAGACTAAGGGCAGTTAAGAATCCTTAGATCACAGAAAAGGAAGAGGGAAATTGAGGTCAAACGTTACTAAAGAGCAATTAAGAATTCTAAAGTCTGGAAATCAGGAAAAAACATAAACATGAAAAATAGTAAGAACAGAGAGATTTTTACACTGATTCTGTAATATGTTTCCTAGTTATTCATTTAATATGGAAAATAACACAAGATGTATGAATGAAACTTAGAGAAATAAACAATGAAAACTGGAAGATAAAATACTCATCTGATCAACACGAGGATCATTAGTTATGATGTCTATTAGCTTCAGTTCCCAGCCTACTGCTTCAACTTAACTCACATAAAATCCCAATGTTTTCAACAAAAAAGTGTATAGTAGTCTTGATAGTTTTATTTCACCCAAAAATACTTCAAAGAGGGAAGTATTTATACAAATTCTAAACTAGAATATCTTGAAAAAATATCAAGATCGGTTCACAAATATCTCTAACTGTTTTACATAAATAGAACTTAAGTAAAGGACACTCAAGAATAATGCATATATTTGGAACTATTTTTTATGGATAGGTGATGACTAAGAGGAAAATTTGAATTTGATCCAACTCTTAGTTGATGATGAGGCATCCAAGTCACTAACTGCTTCCTTTCTTTGTGCATTCTACTCCAGCAATTCTGCAAACTTGGGGTCCAATGATATCTTTGTATTTCTCAATCTGAACTAGATATGTACAAAATTAAAGAGGTTATTGTATCTAAATATGCTGGTGAGATAAAACTCTTTCATTGTTATAAAATTCCTCTTCCGATGTTCATAATAAGCTCTGCAACAAGATGTGTAAAACAGAGTTTTACAGAGTCTTAAAAATAGGCTGTAAATATGTGGATGTATCTCTCATTCTGAAATGACTGTGCAAAACATGAGATAGGTTTTTGTATATGGGTCTCTTAGGAACACAAACCTCCTTCAGTTTTGTATGATGTATTTCTGATTGGCCACAATCTTCTCTGCAAAATGATGAGTTAACAGGAATTTTCTGCAAAAAGTGCTCTCCAATATTATTTAATATTTCCCAATCCATAATGGCTGTTAGAAACGTGAGAGAGGTTTTTTTAGATGGCCCTCTTAAGAACATAAATTTCTTTTAGTTTTGAAAAATTTATCTTGGATTGGTCACAATATGTTCTGAAAAACAATGAATTAAATAAGAAATTTGTGCAAAAAATGTCCCTTCTTGCTCCTTTTTTCATCTTTTCACCTTTTTGTTCTTTTAACTGTTTTACTTTCACTTTAGATAAACTTCATTGTTGGTGAAATTATTTTCATCTCTTTTTACCATTTTAATGCCTCTGTATTTACTTTTACTCTTTACCTTTGACTACTCTTGTAAGTTTGTTTTAACTTTCACTCTAACTTTTACCTAATACACTTTAACCACTGATACTCTTTCACTGTTATGTTTTCAGTGTCATTGTGAATTCTGATTTCACTTTTACCATTCACTATGAAAGTTCATCATTCTGATCTCTCTCTGAATTTATTTTGTTCCTTCTTTGTATTCAATCTATTTGTTGAATGAAGATATTGAGTTAAAATATGAGAATTTGGAGCAAACAATTTTGTCAACTAGTATTGAAACTATTGGCCCAAATCCATATTCTGATAATAACCTGCAAAAATCAAACAATTTGTTAATGAAATCTAGGTCTGCAGGGACGTGATTGAAGGCTTTTTTGAAAGACTTGTGGAATGAGATCAATCTATGGAGGTTTAAATATGTTTTTTAGGAATTTTGGGTAGCTACTACAAGATTAGACTGTTTGTAGGAGTTATTCATTTTAACAGATATGAAACTGAGTAATTTATGCTAAGGATGGCTTATTTTGGGGTTTTTTGCTCAATTAGGTTTTGTGAATGGGTTTGATTGAAAACAAGGAATATCAAGGTAATTTAGAGGTTTTAGTTGTTCAGATCCTTGAATTTAATCTTTAAGCTATGAAAATTGAGGAAATTGGCTTTAAAAAGGTTCACAGTCGAAAACAGGCCTTTCTGGGAAAATTGGTCAGGGAGGCTCAGCAATGGTTTCTGTGAGTAGTTTCTGAAGGTTGAAGGCGCAAATGATATGCAAATAATAAAAACTAAGGTTGAAACCTTAAGTTTTATCAACACACATAACATTTATTACAGGTCAAAATTAATGGCGGGAGCGGCTTTTGTATTTGAAGGCGAAACCATTAGTTGTTATCAAATTGCTCTTGGGCGGTAGCTGGTTTTTAGCTTTAGCAATGTGATCCAATATAATTAGGACATGTAATGGGCGGTGGTTTCATAAAACTACTTTTTTCGCAAATTTTTTTGTCAACATTTCTTGATCACTTTGGTAATGCGATATGGGATCCACGTCGTCAGATTTGGTTGAGTGAAGCGAACGGCTGAGATGCGTCGGGAAGATGCGAGGAAATAAGGTGGGACCAAGTACTATGATCTGCGCTGTCAATTCGGTAAGTGGAGATCAACAGTTTAAAATTAATCCGATAGGAAATGGTGGGGGCGGGAGTAGGATTTATCAGGTTTGGTTTGGACCGTCGGATTAAAGGGATTAAGATCATCAGAGGGTCAGGAATGAATGCGAGGGGGTGGGACTCGGGTTCAATATTATTCATTGATTCTGATTGGGATGATCGGATGGTTGAGGTTAAACCTGATGGTGAGGAGGGGTTTAACAAGGTTTAAACCAGGGTTTAGGATTTATACGAAACATCAGGTTTCACATAGTATGAAAAAGTAAAGGTTTAACCTTGCGTTAGGGGTAATTGGGAGAGGGGAAATATTACGGAAGGATAATTTTTGTGAAGTTTAGCTTAGATTAACTTTGAGATTTTTGTTTTAAACATATAAAATATGTTTAAAGATTTTCTTTGTATTTTACTATATTATATAGTTTTTAGACTATTTGAACTGTCCAAAACTATAAAGGAACGGGATATTTGAATAATGATATTTTTAGCCAAAGGGGGTTTATTGTGGGTTTTTATTAAAACATGTGAATATAATAAACTTTGGCTAAAGTTATAATAATGGGTTTTTTGGGCTATTTAATAAAAAGGGAGTTATATTAATATGAGAAGGTTATTTTTCTAAGGAATTAGTAAATAAGTTAGAGTTAATATGACAAGGGGAAAATGTATACTCAAAACACATTAATATAGCTAAGAAAAGTGAAGTTTAAAGACAAGTTTATATTATAATAACTTCATCACTTCAGCATAGGATAAAATGACATTTTGAGGGTTTTATGCTTTCATGAGATGTAGGAAATTAATCAAATGAGGATTAGAGTGTAATTAAGTAAAAATGAGGTTTTTACTTATGATTTTTCCTGGTAAATGAATGCATGAATGGAAAATGATGTGATTTGTGGGATTAATATATACATTTAACATTTTCAACTAATCAACCATAGAGCCTTGGGTCCGGTCCCAACAGAAGTCAAGGAAATGCCTTGAGACTTTCTGACTGACAATTTAGAATGATAAATGGCTATGGGGAAGGGAAGTAAGTTATTTGCATCCCTAGTGAATAATATTTACAATGATTCTTCTCACCTTCTTCTACCTACCTAATTTTAACTGCTAACATTTTTTCTTCCATTTTTATTAGGTGCATTTGAGCTAGAAACCTTTACAACATTTATTCTTTCTGAAAGCAATAAAACTATCTAATTCTACACTTATTTCATCCAGGAATCCAAATTAAACTGTTGGATTCACTTATTCTCTACCTAACTACTGAATTGTCATGATTAAACTGTATGACAGTTCTTTATTCTCTATCTACAACAAGTGAAATTGAAACATGACAAGTCAAGATTAAACTGTTTAACTCATCATAGATTATGGCATTTATTGACACTCTGCCATAATCAACTGCAAAATGTCAAAGTAGTGGCATTTAGACTTGCACACTTTCATGTTTTATTCATCTTTTTTCTTTTGGGGTATATTATTTTTTCTAAGTCCTTTGATCCTTCTTTTAGGACTTTTTACCCTCTTTTTGATTTTTTTTTATTTTTTACAAAATATGGGAAAACAACTTGCAGAAAGAAAAATATGTACATATTTAAAAGACTATCGTCAGTTAAGTCAAAATTATGAATCCTATATTTATATGTTGCTAACATCGGCTTCACTTGGGGATGGCATTTCTTGGTGAAATGTCAAGAACTTTGAGATTAGTAGCCTTCATCTTTGACCTTTGATGATCTTAGTAAGTGTCTTCTGTCTTATGCAAACTTAAATCTGATCTGAAACTAAAACAACACACAACAATTTTCAAACCAAATTATAGATCTTAAACTTTTTAGGACCTCATCCTTGGCTTTAAATCTTAATGAAAAAACTAGCTGTAAATTAAAAACTAAAAAAAAAAATGCTCAAAATTCTGAGCTTATTGGCACTCATCTACCTACTCTAATCTACTAAAAATATTATTGAATCAGGTAATACAAAAATTGCAATGAAGCCAATCAAGTAGCTGTAAAAATAAATGGATAACTTGATTGCTTGTGATCAAAATTGGAAGTATATTATGATCATGTGCCTTTATAATAAATGATATGATGTGTAAAGGCCACTTTTGATGTATTTGATCCTTATAGATAAAACATGTTTGCAGATTTGAGCTAAAAATATTCTCCATATAATTAGCTATAGGATCATTAAAAGCATAATGTATGATTTGTGCTTCTAGGCCTTCAATGACTAGTTGCTCAGTTGTGTTTTGAATATTAATCCTTAAAAATATTTCTTCAGTCTTGTGTTTGAAAGAATAATCATCCTTAATATGCAGGTCAAAAGATAGTACAATTTCCTCTTGCTTAGGAGAAGGAAGATTTTCCAAGAATTCTTTAGGATCTCGGAAATTATATGACTAAATTTGAGAATGAAAAAGTTTAATTTCATTTTCATAATTTTCAGAAATTATCTCGAGAACAAATTTTTTAAGTTGAGGAAAATATTTTCTTAATTTCAAAATAAGAAAGATAGCTCTTAAAAAATCCTCATCATGCTGAAATTGTAAGATGTCATCCCTCACAATAGCTAGTGATTTTTCTGTGAAATTATCTTGAATTGGGAGAACATAATTATCATCATATTGATCATATTTAGGAAAATCTTCAGAAGAAGGAATGTCATCAATTATAAACATTGGATCAGCAAATTTCTCTTCCAACAATCCTAATATATTTTGATCAGATTGGTTGCATTCTATTTGAAAGTCATTACTTTACTCAGTAGGAGTGCTATCAAGCAATGGGCCTTTTTGGGAAGGTAGAATAACATGAGCATCAACTTGTTCTTTTGTCTCTTCATGGATAAAAACTTTAGTACATTCATCAACATTAGAAGAAGTAGAAACAATTTCTTCATTATGTAAATATTTTGAGGATGGTTGCATGTTTAGAAGAAAATTGATTTCTTCTTCGGTGAGAGGGGGTGGAAATCTCTGAATTCTTAGATTGAAAATACAATCATTTTTTCTCTTATCTAAAAATTGATCATGAGGTTGAATATTTTCTTTAACTCCATTCAAAACATTAAATGAAACATCGTTTGTTAATACAAAGGGGTTTTGTGGATCTTGATTCATCTCCTCATCTATTTCATCTTTGTTTAACTCCTCTTGATTATTATGACATTTAACTTGAGAATGAAAGTTCTAGACTTCTTCTAATAAATCTTCTTGATGCCAATTTTCAAAATCTTCATCAATATTTTTAAGGTAATGTATAAGATCTTCAGCTTGATCACAAAAATTTTCAGCTAATGATAAATATGGAAAATCTTCTTTGCAATGCTCATAAAATACCTTATGAAAATCTTTTAGACAAAAAAAACTGGCGGGTTTGAGAGCTTCGTACCATTCCCTTGCTTTTCCTTCTAAGGTTGCCATGAATATTTTCATGAGGCAATCCTCATGCCAATCACCCTTCAATTTTGATGAGTGTATATGAAATTTAATGAGATGTAGTAAAGTATCATCAATGTTCTCATCTCGAAACATGGGCAGATTGTTTCCCCAATTTACCTTTGGTAGCTTGTGTGGAAATCCAGGTATGTGATTTTTTCGGGGAATTAACACCCTAGAGGTTGGTTGGGATTCAACCTCCACAGAGCAGGGGCGTACTACTTAACAGAGACTCACACAATCATGCACATTCATAAAAACTAAATAGAGCAGAATGAGAGGTTTACCCGTTGGTCCTACGTTTGAAGTAGATCCACGTGGAGTCCAAACTCCCTGCAACCGTCCTTCCTCCTTAACTTGAAATACAAGAAGAAACCAGCACAAAGGACAAGTTGTACAGCATATATCTACTCTATATGTTAGTGAGATTCATATAAAACATTAAATAAATCATAATGAATGCTTGTATAACAAAAATTATTCATACATTAAAGCATACACTAACACGTTTATTTCGGGAACAGCATGATACTTCTGTATTATAAATAGTACGTACAAAAGTAATCAAGAGGAGAGATCACCTGATCCTTCCAAGGCCTTCGCAGACCGTCGTCCGGATCCGTCCAGCCCTTGCCTCGCTAAGACTCCTTCAAAACTGGTGCATACGAGATAACATATAAAGGGATGTGTATCTCAAGGAAACAAGGGTTTCCTACAATGAACTGGGAAAGTGCAGGAGGCACGGGGAATCGGACTTGGATAGGGAATACCAACAGAGTATAATATCAATAATTCTCTCTCTCCCTTAGGCCATACACATGAGGGCTTTTTATAGTCCCTCCAAGTAGTTTCGGCAGTTGGAAACAGTTGGCCACGGGCTGGGGTGGTTGAACTACCTGAGTAACCATCAACCCAGCGCGAAATTAGGGATTTTTTATATATTTTTTAATCATTTTAATGGCATACGCGAAAAATTCTAGCTGTACTCGCGTATACACGCGGAAAAACACGGGCATAGTCGCGTATGGAGGATTTTACACTGTTTTTAAGTGAATTTGTCCAAGTCTGTAGGAATGGGTGCCCAAAAAGCCATAAAGCAATCATGAATCATGTCAAAGTGAGAAATGATGCTATAACAGTGATTCCATGGCCACTACACCCACCTCTGTCCCTGCCTCTAATACTACCGTGCCTCTTTAGAAGCAGTCCTCCAATTTGAGGCCAAGCACAATGAGTCCACCTCTCCTTTATTTGCGATTTTTTCTTCAACAGAATCAGAGGTCACACCTACTCCCATTGACATTCCCCCTCCTAATGTCAAGATGACAGAGCCTTCAGCCACCATTTTCTACCTATCATCATCTATGAGACCCATGGTGGAAGACCCCTTTGGGACTTCCCCTTCTGTTTCACCTGACCTCCTTTTAGCGATCACCCTGGGCTCAACATCGGTGGATCCCTCAACTACTTGTTTTTCGGTCACCTCGTGTGATGATGCACATCTAAACCATTCTTCTCATGATGATGAGTGAGGTAGCTTTGTCACGTCATGTGATATCCCTTCCACTAGTCACCCCATCTTCCATTTTGATGAAGACATTATGGAAGCAATAACTGCCCCTAACTTTCCATGGGATGATATGCACCATTGTGCATATTTCTCCCACAATAGTCCCATGACCAATATGTTGTGGAAACAAAAGACTACATTCCTGATGAGATCGATTGGTTTAGAAATCCCATCCCTACACCTGATGCTTTCGAAGAAGGAAATATTGCCAATATCTCTCCTACCATTAAAATCAACTTTTTTGATAAACTAGGGGTAGAAGAAAACATTACCTTGGTTTCCCAATGAACCCTGGAAGAAATTGAGGCTTACACTAGGTTATTCAAGGAATTCCATGATGTTTTTGCCTGGTCCTATTCATAAATTCTCGGACTTGATCGTGCCATTGTCGAACATTCCAGATGAGAGGCTGTCAAAGCCGAAATTGATAAGCTCAAGCACATTGGTTTTATCTATCCCATTGAATACACCACTTGGGTGTCCAATCACGTTCTCATTCTCAAGAAACAAGGCACAATCCATTTCTGCACTGATTTTTGTGACCCGAAAAAAATATTGTCCCGAAGACAACTTCCCCACACCATTCACTGACCAAATCATTGACGAGTGTTCAGAGCACAAGGTTCTATCCTTCATGGATGGTTTCTCTAGATACAAATATATTTTTATCCGTCGTGCTAATCAGCATAAGACTGCATTCACTAGTCCGTCGGGAGCCTTCACTTATAAGGTTATGTTTTTCAGACTTAAGAATGTCGGAGCCACTTTACAGTGGGCCATGTCATAATTTTTTCATTACCTAGCTCATATTATCCTTGCTTATTTAAATGACCTCACTGCACATTCTAAACATCGGGCGCAACACCTCCATGATTTGTGTACTTCCTTTCTCCGATGTTGCAAGTATAATATCTGCCTCAACCCACTGAAGTGTGTTTTTTGTGATCCTACTGACCATATTCTAGGATTCATTGTGTCTAAATATGGTATAATGCTTAACCCCTTGAAAGTTCAAGCCATCCTTGATCTTCCTATTCCTCGAACCTTATGCCAGTTACAAAGCCTCCAAGGAAAAGCTAATTTCCTTCATCGGTTCATACCTGACTATGCCACCACTGTGCATGAGTTCCTTAGATTCCTGAGATCTAACATTCCATTCGTTTGGCATGAATATGCTCAACAGTCTTTTGATGCCCTGAAACATGCTCTCACCTCTTCTCCCTTGATTAATCCCCCCGACTTTGATAGGGATTTCATCCTGTACATCTTAGCCTCCACCCATTCGTTCGCTATGGTCCTTATTCAGGAAGATGAGAATGCAATCAAGCACGTTATATATTATGTCAGTAATATCCTTGTAGGCCCCCCTGTGTCCTACTCACATGAAGATAAATTAGCATTGGTTGTCATGTTCTCAGTCCAAAAACTTTTTCATTATATCCTCATGTGTTCCACCAATGTCATGACTAATTCCAACCCTATGGCCTTGCTATTGAGTCGTTGGATCATAAATGGGAAGTATTCCCATTGGATTGCTATCCTCCAGGAATTCGATATTGAATTTGTCACAGCAAAGGCTAAGAAAGGTTTAGCCCTCACTGAACTCATTTTTGAATTACCTACCAGTATGCAGGGTCCTCCAATTAATGATGATTTCCCCTATGAACATTTGTTTTCCATTAATTCAGATGATCCTTAGTATGGTGACATCCTCACTTATCAACAACATATCCATCATGAGGCCACCCACTACCTGCTCATCGGTGACGACCTCTATTGTCGTGGTGTAGATATTGTCCTTCATTGTTGTCTCACGCATGCTGAAGCTAAGCAAGTCCTTAATGTCTGGAATATCGACGCTTTTGGTGGCCACCTCTCTAGTCTTGCTACTACCCAGAAAATCATGCGCACTGGGTATTTTTGGCCTTCTCTCTTAGTTGATTTCATTGAAGAAGTCAAACAATTTTCCAATTGCAAACATTTTTCCCCAAAGGCATGAGCCCCTCCAACCCCTCTCCATCCTATCACCTCAGCTGGTCCCTTCTGTAATTGGGCCATAGAATTTATGGAGTGTCAAGCTACATATGTTGGTAACCACTATTATATCATCGTGGTGGTTGACTACTTCACAAAATGGTTTGAGGCCATGCCAACATTCAACAACATGAAAACTACCACAGCCTTCTTTTTCTTTAACCATGTTATCGCTCAATTCAGAGTTCCAAAAAAATTGGTCTCTGACCATGGCTGACATTTTGAAGATGATATATGGCATGATATATCCTATCTATTGGGCTTTGAGCACCAATATTCATCCTCATATTACCCCAAGGTAATGGCCAAGTTGAAGTGGTCAATAAAATCCTTAAAACCATGCTTCAACAGATAGTGAATAAGCACAAAACCAACTGTCACCTTATGATCTTCCCTGCTTTGTGATCCTATAGAAATTCTGATAAAACCACTACCAGGTTTACTCCTTTCCACCTTGTTTTCGACGAAGATGCAGTCCTACCAATTGAGTGTGAAATCCCTTCCCTTCATCTAGCCGTCGAACTTCTCCTTGACACCCAACCTTTAGAAAAAAGACTTATCATGCTTGAGCATGCTTCCGAAGACCGTTGTGTTGCATTGCAAACCATCGAGGAAACCAATAAACTCACCAAAGCTCAATATGTTCGAAAAGGCCACCCTCGTAATTTTCACGAAGGTGATCTTGTTCTACTGTATGACCAAGCTCATGATGTCCTCGGTCATGGGATGTTTGACTCACTATGGCTAGGCCCTTACATCATTAGTAAGGATTTTGGTAAAGGGGCATAACTTCTAGAGGTTTTCGAAGGCCACCCTCTTCCTAATCCTTGTAATGCACTCTATATTGGGAAATATTACCCTTAGCATTTCCCTTCTAAAATGCACATTTTATTTCTTTTAGGTGGCTAACTTTTATTTTTCATGATTTGATACTTCACCCGGAAACCTTTTTTCCAAGAAGGGTCAATTCACCGCTCGTTGAAATTGAATTTCTTCACTTGCAACACTGTTACTTAGGGCGCGACCTTGCCTTCATACTTTTCCATGCCTGTCTCAATTTTCGTCATGAGTAACCATCTTTTACTCATGTTTTTAAGGTCCCAACTGGGCCTGTTCTATGTGGCAGCATCATCGAGTCTCCCTTGTTTAGAGCATCCGAGTTGAGTCATCATTGCATCCATGGAGTCTGTCCCAAGTCCATTTGTATCCTAGCACAATCCTCCATCCTTCATTGTTTTGTTCCTCTCTCCTCTCACACATTTTGGCCTTCAGTCATACTATCCCTTATACCCTCCGGAGTCAAGTCGGTAGCTGCCAAGTCAGCCATGCCATTTATGCTCTAACAAGGGAAGTCATCAGCCTACTAATCAGTACCCTCCATTCCACCATAATCCCTGGTGTAAGTCTATCAATCACTCTACTATTATCCCTCATGCCTTAGTTGAGGATCCCTTATTTCCTCACCTATGGCAGACCTCCTTCTATCTACATCAACTTATTCATTGCAGAATATAGCTTTAGAGGGCGGTGTACCTTGGTTCCAGCTTCCACTCTTGTTCGGTGCCTCGGATTAGGTAAAGGGACCCTTTATTTCCCTTTGACTTGATTTTTTCTAAGCTCCAGCTCCTTATGGCATGATCAAGATCCATATACTTGATGGTTCAATGATGTAGCAGATTGTACCAGTGATTCCAACTTCCACTCTTCTTCGGTGCCTCGGATCAAGCAAAGGGACCCTTTATTTACCTTTGACTTTGATTTTTTCTGAGCTCTAGCTCCTTATGGCATGATTAAGATCCTTATACTTGATGGTTCAGTGATGTAGCAGGTTGTACTAGTGATTCCCGGGTATGAAATCCTTGGTGAAATCGAGGCTGATAAGAATTGGTTCTTTAGTGAGTGGCTTCTTTACCAAGTCAAAGGATTGTTTAGCCTCCATGCTACATTTAAATCATGAATCTCTTTTGAGCATGGTAGTGATGTTTCTTAGTGGTTCTGCAAGGTTTGGTATAAACCTTCTCAAAATATTTATCTTACCAATGAAATATTGAAGCTCTTTGATACTCCTAGGATGAATGATTTTAAGTATGCCCTCAATCTTGCTGGGATCAATTTTGATTCCCTATTTAGATATGATGTGGCCTAGAAGCTTCCCTTCTTCAAGACCAAATAATGATTTCTTGGGGTTCAGAGATTTTCAAAACCTTCTGCACTTCTCAAAAACTCTTCTGAAATGGGCAGATGCTATTCATTAGTTTTTGAATATATCACAATATCATCAAGGTAGATCACAATGAACAGGACAATATCTTCTGAAAAAGAAATATCCATTGCTCTCTGCAAAGTGGCACCAATGTTGATTAATCCAAAAGGCATTTTCACATACATGAAGTTACCCCAAGGAGTAGTAAATTTTTTTTTTGTGTTGATCACAAGGATGCACCAGCACTTGATTATACGCTAAAAAGTCATCTAATAAATAGATCCTTCTAGAGCCCACTACCCTTGCAATATGTGGTCCATTTTTGGTAAGGGGTAGTTATATTTAAGTGATAATTTCTTTAGATTTCTAAAGTCAATGCAAAGTTTGATTTCCATTGTTTTCTTTCTTACATGCACAATATTGGATACCCATTTAGAGTATCTGATTTGGACTATGATATTGGCATCATATATCTTCTTGATCTCCTTTTCAACCAAGGGCATTAGGATAGGATTTATCTTGCACAGTTTTTGCATGAATGGTTTCTAGTCCTCCTTGATTGGAATCTTATGTTGTATAATACTAGTATCATAATATTTTAGGTCCTCATAGCTCCAAGGAAACACATCAATGAACCCCTTAAAGAGAGAAATGTATTTATGCTTTGTGGATACTGGCAGTGTATTTGATAACTTTATCATCTTGGGATATTTTCCACTGCCTAAATTGCATCCCTCAATGTTTTCCTCTGTTGGTTCCATCTTCAGTTTTCTGGCCACATTGTTAAAGTCAAATAGTTCCTCTAAAGGGAAAATTCCTCTAGGAAGGATGCTATATGTGAATTTGAGTACTTCAAATTCCTCTTTTTTTATGTATTTATGTATCTCTGTTCTATTTGAATTTCGCTTGCCAAAAAAATAATATTAGAATCATGAGGTGGTTCATGCCTGCTCATTTTTTATTCAGTGGGATGGTCTCCTTCACAATCTAGGTCCAAGCTGGAATCTTCAAACTCACCTTTGGATTACATGAAATTATCAATCTGTTTTTCATTACCAAAAGCTTGCCAATATCTCATGTTATCAGGGATTTCGAGACAATGTTTAATCTTTACTATGTATTGCTTGCTGGGATGAGGTCATTCACAAGTGCTTGCTGAAAATACTAAACCATTGGCAAGGATATTTTGATTCCTTAGAACTACAACAATGTCATGTTATTAAAATAATTTCAAGAGATCAAGGGCAGCATTCCTGTGTGCTCTCAATATAGGATGTTTGGCTGAGTATTCTCCCTTTTTTTTTCTAATAAACAACTCAGAGTCCCCATGAACATAATTTATTTTGGCTCCTAATATTTTCAACAATTGTAAACCCAAAAGAAGTGCCTCATATTCTGCTATCTTATTGGTGCAATAAAAATTTAGTTTGTAAGAATAACCATCTACGTGGTTATTCCTAGTATTGTAGACCCATACCCCTACTCCCAAACCTACTTTTCCACAAGAGCTATCAAAGCTCATGTTCCAAAAAGTTTTAGATTTAGACTTGTGTTGTACAATTTTCATTTTTGTCTTCTTGTTCTCTATCTTGGTCCTTTTCTCCTTCAACCACTTCTGTATCAATGTCCTCATCATTATAAAGAATGAATGAATCAAGTTTAGAATGAACAAAGTAAAGTGGGTAGTTATGTGGTTTCTCTTGACTGCTCATTGTGTATTTCATTAAAGCCTCCATATACATTCTTCTTTGTTGGCCAAACACTGGTATGGTAGCATAAGTCATATCCATTTGAAGGGTCCCTCATAGCTTGGCTTCCCATGAGCATGATAAGAGCATCCCACAGTTATGAGGGATGTTAGCCACTACTATATCCATCAGTAGACTTTTGGTTGGTATCTGGGCTAAAGTAATACAGAGATCTTTGATGAGACTTAGGCATTTGACCTTGCTGGAGTCAAATGAGTAGAAATATTTATAGGGCCAGGTTATTTCAAGGCCAATTTTCTCCATGAATGCCTTTGGAATGAGATTATGTGATGCACCTGAATCTAACATGGCATTATGGATGATTTTATCATGAAAATTCGAACTAATATAAAATTGGGGAACACCTCCCTCCTGGGATTTACCATCTACTTCTGGCCCAAAAAAAAGTTTAGGTTGATCATCATTTATATTGATAGTTATAGTAATTTCTCTTGTGTTCAGTACCTTTAGGACCTAAGATCTGTATACATCCTTATTTACCAATTCAGTGAGAGGAATTGAAATTTTTATTTTAGAAATTTCTTTCTCGATGCTGAATGGTGTCTATATTTTTAGAAGATTTGAACAATCACTCTTCTTGGGAAATATTTTTGTAGCAATGTCAGCTTGTTGATTTCTAGTGGGTATATCAGCTTGAGTGATTTTGACAGGGATGATAGTTGGTTTACTAGTGTTGTTCTCTATATTATTATTGTCTAGGATGTTAATATCTTTCTTTAAACTTTCTGTTGTTTTCTTGGGATCAGTTTCTCGGGCCTTTTTTACAGGGTTTTCAGTATTATTTTTCTTGGAGTTATTAGAGTTCTTCTTTCTTCTAAGGTTATATTTTCTATGTACCTCCATGATGGAATTCTCAAACCCTTGTTTATAAATCTCAGACTCTTTAAATTCTACTTTAGTTTGAGTTAGAGAAAATAAGCCTTGTTCTTCTTCAATAAGGAAAACAAATTCCCGTTCATTAATTCCCACCAGATTAATATGACTTTATTCTAATTCTTCAACCCCTCCCTCTTCTTCATTAGTGTAGTTATCTTGGAATGGAGGCCTAATTTTCTAGTTACGACCTCTTTTTGTTCTGTCTTATTTGAGGGGGGTTTCTTCTAAGGGTTTTATTTCTATTTTAAGGAGCTGTTTGATTTTCTCTAGGCATAGCTCTCTCGTTCATGCTGATCCTCTCCATCATTGTTTCCATAGTTCTAACCAGGTTATCAATATTAGCATCAGATGTGGAAGCTGTTGGTTCTTCCCTTATAGTAACCCTCTTTTTAGTTTTCATCCTATCCCTCTTTGTAAGCAGGTTGAATTCGACACTTACTACATCCCTCTGCATTTCTTCTAATGTGGCAGGATCTCTCTCTCCAAGCTAATAACCCATTTCTGGATCAAAACCATCTGGGAAATTAACCAGGGCTAAGCCTTGTGGGGGTTTCATCTGAGCAGGGAGTGCGTTATATACATTTTTAAACCTGGTGCAATAGTCTTGGACACTCTCTCCAACATCCCTTTTGATGTTTTCATATTCTAAAAATATTTGAAGAGGGTTTTTCTTAACTTCCCACCTATTTGTGAATAGCTGGTGAAATTAAGGGAGGTCATGGATTCTATTAGGAGTCAAACCCTTAAGCCATTTTATTACTTCTCCTCCTAAACTTTGAGAAAAAATCCTCAACTTGACACTTTCATCATCTATCTCTTGAAGGTCAAAACCATCATTCATTCTATCAACATGTTTTTAAGCACTTACAGGACCGTTTCCATCAAATTATGTAATTTTGGACTGATAATCCTATGGCATGAGCATGAAAGGTGGTGGTAGCACCAATGGATCAACCTGGCTACCATGATTGGTGGTGGAGGAGCCCAAGGGGGATTGAAAAGAAGAAGGTTGGCAAGGGGAGGTGGAGGATTAAATGGAGGAAGGTGGACAGTGGGTGTATGAGTGGTGGTTTGGGCACTCTGGTGGGAAATTTTTAGGAAAGTGGTAGGAGTTTTACATACACCTGGATGAGTTTAATAAGGATGAGAAAACCTAGAAATAATAGAGGGAGCTGTTGTAGTCAAAGCAGATAATTCTGCATATTGATGAACGTAAGCATCATCAAAAATTGAGGTGAGACCTGCTACCAGATCTTGAAGGGAGTTAAAGTGTTGGAGAATATGAAGGTAAGCTTGGGTGGATTTGGAGGCTTCCCCAACTAGACTCTTTTATAGGATAGATGGGACAAAAAATTTCTAGGTTGTCTAATTCTGAGATTTAGTCCTGAATAAGATTTGTTCAAAATGTAAATCAAACTGGATGTCCTACAAGGTTACAATGTTTCCAGGGAGAGAATTTTCTCTGTGAAGGGATTTTCCACCAGTTTGACTCTCAGTTCTGGGGTTTTTTTCTTAGGATTTTCTTTGGATTTTCAACTATTGCAGGTGGATTTCGGTCAGGATCATATCTAGTAAAGATTATTTTTGGAGCTATAATTTAGACCTAGAGTGCAGTCACGCTGAGTATTTTTCAAAAAAACTAAAAAACCCATCTTGGTATTTACTTTATCATATAATGTTTTGACTAGGATTTCTAAGTTCTAATGAAATGTTAAGCTTTTCAATAAGTCCCCAGTATGGTCACCATTATGTTGTGGCTCTATAATTTATAATATTGGCAAGAATAAACTATAAAGGACAACCTCAAACCACTTTGGAATCCAGGAACTAGCCTTCCTTGATTCAGAGACGACTCTCTATATTTGTAATTTAATTTTATCTTTAATGTTATGAATGCTGATGTTAGGCTAGTTATGATGATGGTGAGAATTGGTCGTTTTGATTGATTTTGTTGGCTGGATGAGCAGGTCTGTAGAAAATAATCCATTGGGCTATGGAGTCGAAAGGGCTGGTCTGTTGCTCAATTTTTCAAGAGCATCACAGGGCAAGATAACTGTGATAATTGGATCTTTAGGGCAGTGTGAGTTATGACGTGGATGAAATAGTAATGTTCAGTAATTATTAAAGAGAAGTTAAGAATTATTCAACTAGACTTTAGAAGAAAGCATTCAGAATGTAAACACAAACAAAATTAAGGTGCTCCAACAACAAATCTTAATCTAAAATTTTGTTTACAATAAGATAAATGGATGCATATCAAGGAAAAAAATGAAAAAATTTAACACAGATAAGTAACACATCACCATTTAACACAACTCAAGTATCCTGTAAGACTGTATTTTATTATTTATGCCCAACTTCAAAATTACAAAGGCTCCAATACAATATTTTCCTACAGTGCAGGGTACAACATGGTCCCACCCCTAATACTGCTAATGCATGCAGTATTTAAATAAAAAATACATATGTTTACCTATCTACTTTGGAAAATTTTCATTAATTATAATTAAGAAAAAACTAGACAAGTGTGGCCATGCAAGTCCCAGAAAAAATATCTCTAACAAAACACCAATTGTGGAATTAACTTCGGTAGCTCTTCATGAATCCAAAAGCTTCGAAAATTCTTCATGAATCCAAAAGTAAGAGAAAGTTGGCTGACGTGGTCACGAGGAGGCAACGATGGATGGCTCTGACATATGGCTCTACTTTTGGGTTGTCTTTGCTGGATCATTAAATATGATGCGCTGATGGGAACTTTTCGTCGATCAGTGGTTGTGCTGATGTGTTCATCATGAATTTTCAATATCAATACATGCACAAGTTGGAACACTCCTTCTTACCTAGGATTCTCATCCCTATGACCTATTGATATACTTCATCCACCTCTGTGTATTTTTTTAAAGTGGGCCTAGTGAGGAAAACATGTTTTAGCTCATGTTTCTGGGTCACGTTTCCTTTGATGTTGGATAATTTGGTGGTGTCTTTAGTTGTCTCCCTGAGCTTGGTCATATAATATCCCTTTTGGAACAATTTTTTATTAATCACATACAGTGAGGGAAACCCATTTTCCCTCAATGGCTCAATTCTTTTTAAGAATGTGCTGATGGCTATGTCCAATTCATGAAATTTCTCCTCCAGTTGTCTCACCAAGTTCCTCTTAGTGAGGACCATTTTCACCTCTAATATGGTCGTAATTTTGTCCTGCACCTCGAGCTCTTCAAGCTCATAACTAGTTTTGGAGTTCAGGAATTTTATGATTTCAGCGGTTGTGATTTGGCATATTTCCTAGTTCCCGATTTTATTTTTCAATAGCCACTATGCACTTGTCAATCAACTCTTTTTGTTGAAAGATGATCTGGATGGAGTTTCATATTTCATCCACTGACTCTATGATACCACCCCAAATTATCAGTTTCATTTGGCCCAAAATGTGGGTAGCTGAAAAATCATTCTCTTCCTTCTCCAACCTCTCAATATGCTTCTTGGCTATCTCATGGGTAGTTTTAGATCTTTCCTTTTGATCCCTCAGGATGCCTATTTGTGCCTCCGATTTCTTGATCTCTTGTGACTGCAGGGTCATACTTTCCATGACCTTAGATAGCTAATTTTTCCCACTAGATTCTCCAACAGTTGCTGGAATATCTGATGGAATTGATGAAATGGGCACAACTTTGAGTGGGATGAGTGCCACTCGAGCTACTTCTTATTTCTCCTTCAATAGCTTCTCCATCTCGATCTCCATTTTCTTAATTTGGGCAGACTATTCCATGACTAATTTCATCAACTCAGCCTTTTGTGACTCTTGTTCCTAAATTCCTTTAGCCAAGGGGTCTTATGTTGTTGAAATGTTGAGTTGTTTCTTGTGGGATGCTATGTCAGCATTCTTTTTCTTCAAAAACTCCTCACAAGCTTGAAAATTGGTGGGGTCATACCCAAGTTTCACTATTAAATATTCTAAAGAATTGATTCTTGAGTCTTTTGCCACAGAAGATATTTTCTCCATATTGAGATTTGATTGGGTATTCGATAAAGAAATTTGAAGTTTTTAAAAGCTCATGGAAGTACTCCTCAAAGTGGAGGCCACCATATCTCCGGTCTGCTTGAGTAGTTCCATTTTGTCAATAAGATGGATGTCCTTGGTACCGAACTCGAATGATGCCTTCTTATAATATCCCGCTCCTTGAGGTTGTGGGACTAGGGCTTCTAGAAATTCCATTTGCATCCTCCATTTTCCAGTGTCAAAGGTGGACATCAGCCTGCTTTGTGAACTTGAGGTCTATTTCCAGGACTTGTTGTAAGTGTTAGTCTTCAACACCTCATTCCTCAACTTTATCTCTCTGAATGCGTCAGAAATTGATTTTTCTTGGCTTTCTATGACAAGCCTAGAAGTAGATGTCTATAGACACTATTGCTACATCGAAATTGTGGTTGAGGATGTAGGAGAGGTCGTTGTTTAACCACTTGATGGAGATGACTTGGGGGTGTCCATGATGTTGATTAATGTATGTTGCGCTGGTTCAAATCCTTGATCGATATCCATGTGAATTATTTCCCTCTTCCTACATTTAAGTTTAAATTATTTACTAGAGGTATCAGTCACCGAAGGTGACTAATCCTCTCTTGGCCTCTTTCTTCCTATCTCCTTCTCTTGCTCTTCCCCCCTGTCTTCTTTTTCTTCTGCACCCTTCCTTTCTTGTGTTTTTGTGGTCTAGATGCCTGAGGTGGAGATCACCTTCTCTTCATATTCCTGCAGGGTGTTGGTCACCCATTTTTCTTGATTAGCATACTGATCAATTGTAGGCCTGTGTGTGGACATAGGGTGTGTACCTGTTTTCCACCCTTTTCTTGGAGATGATCCCTGCAAGGTCATAAGACCAAGTGAAACTATGGCTGAAACCCATTCCCTTCAATATATTATCTGGCTCCTCACCTATTTCCCTACTGTTGCAGATGAAAGGCCCAATTTGTGCCTGGATTTTGAACTGGGACTTCTTCTTTGCAGAAAAAAAGTGAAGCTCATTTGTATGTATCATTTTCCTTATATACTCCAGTGCAAAGACCCCCATGGAGAGTAACTTTGGCAATTTGTATGGGGATAGATCACACCCATAGACTCATATCTCTCTGTAGTTTTGGTACAAGTGCCAATCGCTGCCTTTACTTGATCTGTTAGCTGCATGGTTTTCATGATTTATTCACTTACCCATGGCTCTTTTGCACTGGTGAGTGTGCTGATGGTTGTGTTAGTCATAAATATTTTTCACTATTTGTAGATGATTATAGAATGGTTCTAGATTTCTAAAAAAAACATTCTTTGAATATTGTGAGTTTTAGAAATCTCACTACCTTCATTATCCTTTTTCAAAAATTTTCACTATTCTATTAGCTTGCCATTCCATGGTCACCCTGTCACTCCTACAAAATCCTTATGGGATTTTACCTACCATTTTCAGCCTCCTCCTCTTCCTATAACCTCATTACCCTATTTTCACTTGTCCATAACTCCACTTTCCCTCTAGTTTTTTCTATAGCTAACTTTTTCCCATGTTCCCCAAGTTCCTCAAGCATTTATGGTCTCAAAAATATCTCTGTGGACTCTTTAGATAAATCAAGTACATTGGATTTTGGATCTTCAATACAAAACTTTGACAAGAACTCGGTTTTCACTTAAAGGTCTCCTAGCCAAGTTTCAGTCAAGGTCAGGTCAAAGAACCCTCCCACTAGGTCAATTAGGGTTTCACATGTTTTAAGGTCATCATTGGTGTTCCAAACACTGCTTTTCCTTGCTAGAAGTTGGATGAGATGCAATAGAAGGTCAACACATGGTTATTCAAGAAAAACCTAAAGATTTTGCAAAGAAGACTATCCTTCAGTTTAGAGTCTGCACATGAGGAAATGGACAAAATTTGGCACTTCTGCAAGAGTGTTGAAAGGTCCATCAGCACACAGTACTGGTAAGGTAAGTGGTCTAGTCTTGAATGAACATAACTTGGAGCAGGGATAAGAGGAGACACTTGTTCTTATAGATGACTAGGGTTTTTGAGCTTAATGGTGATGCAGCTAGTTCTGCACAGATCAGAATATTGCGCAACAATAGAGTTTGTACTCACTTTAAAATGAAATCATCAGTTTCAAAATATTCAACTTAAACCATGGAGATTCAATACATTATATATATATATATATATATCACGGATCACACAACACATATACTCCAACATATACCATATGCACCGAATTCCTCTTTTGAGGATCCCATATCAAACCTTCTCAATTACTGTTGAACCGCACTCACAAACTGTCCCTTTCACTTTATTCCCACATCACATTCATGTTCCTCAAGTTGTATAACTTAATGCTGCCTCTAATCCTTACTAACGTAAAATTTTATGACGTGCCATGCGACCACATGATTCCACTGGTTCACATCGCAGCTAGATGAGGTTTGGGTGCGAATTCTGGTTGAGTTCTTTGCGTCCAGTCATGATATGCAATTTCGTCTTCTACTTCATGCTGAATTTTCTTCAACACTTCCCATAACAGTCAAAATATGCAATGAGTTAAGAATCAAAATTAAACTAGTGCGCAGAGCGATCACAACTGTATGTAATAGAAACCTCTTTTTTGAATTGATTCTGAGCATGTTGCCTTGCACTTGCAACTCGGTGGTAATATCTACTATATAATTTAAGATATACGTAGTGTAACAAATTTTTAAGAAAATAATCAACAGAGAGAAAATAAAACAAATGATTACATAAACAACAACAATAAAATATAGTGTCAACTCTTATTTGGCCGAATAATACACTTGTTTTCCCTCTCGGCTATCGCCTTTACATACACTGTCACACCACTCCTACTTTATGCTCTCTTTTTTTTTTTCCTCTGTCCTATTCCATCCTCTATATATATCCTACATAGTTGTGGATTAACTTGAATCCATGATTTCCTCTACAAATGACTCAACCAAATCCTAAAATAGCTTATCCCTCCTTTGACTCAACTAATTTCTATTTAAGGAGTTCATAATCCCTAAGATATCTATACAACCCAGCTCCTCTCATATTCTCAATTATAAGATAATATTTATAATAAACCTCACACTCATATTTTCCTCTTATTTTTTTTGAAATGTACATAATTTATAAAATAATAAAAAAAAACATCACCCCCTAAATCACCCAAATAAATAATGACATTTGAGAAGGATGCTCCTGCATCAGACTCCCCACGTAGAAAATTTTCCATAGACTCCTGTCTATGATTTCTATCGCTTTTCTATAATAATGCGACAACCACACGTCTCAATGGCTTGCTACCTCTAGGATTCCAAACTACATTTTGTTGTCGGTCTGTTAAAGTATCAACTCCATTTTGTAATTTTGACCAGAATTTCGAGAATAGTATTTTTAGAACACTACTGAATGTAACTCTCGATTTTCCATACCACACCATATTTATTTCTGGAAATACAGGCTTGCATAGAAATGATGATACCCATTATTCTAGTCTCCAGGCATTTAAATAATCTCGAACTGGCTTTACATCAATATTCATAGGTTTATCAGCTGACTCGGTAGTCCTTAATTTAATAAGAGCTAAATCAGAAAGCTCACCATCACCAACATCACTCACTCTGCCAACTGTATTCCATCGGCCTTTACAACAATCACTTCTTCCAATTCCTTGAAGTAATTCCTCTTTTTCAATTACATCAATACGATTGATGTTTTCTGTAGAGCCTTCTCCTCTTTCCGTTACAATTTCTCTGGTCTTATCTTCTTTGGCCTTTGGCTCTTTGTCTACTACTTCCTTCTCCAATTGTGTTGAACACTCAACTTTCTGAAATGAAGAATAATGAATAACTTTTCCTTGATCACAACTATATTCATTTTCTATCCTTATAGTAACAAATTTCTCATCCGATGTTGTACCTGCATTCATCAACAAATTATTAGTTTTAAAATTATCAGACCTTTTGGCCTCTTTTGATGCTTCAAGCACCAATCTCCCATCATAGACTTTTTGGAATTTAGTAGATCTTATTTACTGTGACTCTATTCCTTCGAGTCTCTCCTCCTCTAACAAATCAAAATGAATTTGTTCAAGTTTTTTAAACTAATTCACCAGCTTTCCATTCCACTTCTATTTCAATAGATTCCATTTAACCTGTTTCCTCATTCTCCATCTGTATCTTTGGTCTTCATTTTTCTTTCTTTGTAGCCATTCCATTAATATATCCAATTATGCTCTCATTACTGCCAGACTAATCTCATGCTCTTCATTCTACTACCAATTTCTATACTCCCGCAATCTAATTCCTTCTTCAAATTTAGTTTCCTGTTACTAATCATCTCTTTTAAATTTTTGGCTACTTTCATATTTATCCTGGTGGATTAATACTTCAGTTCCCTTTATGTCTCTAAGGACATAAATTTCTTGCTGCTCCTGATCTTTCATCTTATCTTCAAATAATTTCTGTTCAATTCCTTTGATTTCAACATCATATTTATTAATGTTTTCTTCTATACCTACAACCACATTATTAATTAAAGAATCAAAGCATTTACTTAACTTTATAAATGTTAGAGACATTTCATCCTTATCATGCACTATAACTGCAATCTCTTCTTTATCAGGTTCTGCAAGCTTCATTTCTCCTTTAGGTTCCTTGGGCCATCTTTCCAAGAAGTTTATTTCCATGTGAAACATCTCCAGCATTTCATCACAACCTTCATTCCCAGTTTCATTCTTCTTCTGGAAATCCTCTGAAGTTATCCTATTTTCTGTATCATCACATTGCAAAGTTCTTTCATCAATTTCATTAAAAAAATTCATTTGTTTACCTCCTTGAAATATCACTGCGGCATTTGCATTATGCTTCTTATCCATAACAACTTCAACTAGATGTCTTACACCAAATAGAAATTAATCTATGAATTCTTTCTGCTACAATAAATCAGTACCTTCCTCCTCTAAAAGGAATTCTCCATCATACTTCAACTTAAGAGATTTATTCATCTTTGTGACAGTTTCACCAAACTGTCCATCATCTTCTGCAAATCCTGCAAACACACACAAACTATGAGATTTAAAAATACAAGGCTTCATAGCCTCATATGCTTCCCTTTTCAACATATATTCAAATTGTTTTGAACTATTCCAATAGTCCATGAGATCTTTCTCATTATCCTCTTCACCCAAAATTTCACCCTATTCTGGTCCACAAATGGAAACTTCCATTTCTGACTCTACTTCTCTGAGTTTTTCTACCAACGATTTCATTTTTCTCTGTCATAGCCTTCTCTTAAACTTAGACCACTTCACTCTCTTCTTCTTCAAGACCCAACCTTGTCTTTGGTTTGCCCCTAGAATCATTGTTAACACATTGATTTCTTTGCTTATCTCAGCCAAATCCTTGTCAAGCTCCTCTTGACTCATCTGATTCTTTTGGATTGTTTTAGCACCCATTTCCTTCATCTTGTAGCCTTCTTCTGAACCTTTTATATGACTTACCATAGGCATATTTAATTCTGTGTGAGCTTTTACACCTGCAACCAATAAAATCTTCTTGAGTTGATCGTCTCACCAAACTTCTCCTCTGTCTAGTTTCCAAGTCCTCTTTCCTTAGAACTTGCAACGAGCAATATTTCTCTCTTATTGGTTGCTACGCCCACTTCTCTTAAGGACTTATTTGTCCCTATCTATTCCAAGGCCTAGCTGGAATAAGGTTCTGCTACAATCTGTAAGAACTTCTAAAAGTTCTTCCTACAATTTTACTGCTGCAATATTTCATACCTTTGTAATCAATTTATGTCTTGGCTGGTTGTCTCCCACAAACATGCAACATTTTAACTCCCTTGATTTGTTTCAAAAATATTATTAATTAATCAAAACTTATGCATACCATCTTTCCAACATCTCCTATTTTTAGGATCTCCTTATTTACTGGTTTTTACCATTCCTGTAAATTTGGTTTTGCAGTTTCGTCTTTTATCTCCATGCTTCCACCAGTAGGATCATCTTCAATCTCCTCTGATACATCTTGTGGTAAGTGAAAAAAGTAAACATTTCCATCTTATCTACACCTGCTATAGTGTCAAAGTCCATATGCATTTAAGAAGTTAGCCAACACAATCATTAGAAAATATATACAACTGGTTCTCATTGCTGCAATACTTCACATAGTGAAATGACTCTTGAATATCTCCAACATAAATCTGATCACCATAAGTGTGAATAGCCACAATCATTGTTCCACACACCCAGTTTATTATATGTTCCACAATTATTGATGGACATAATCCATCATAAATTTATTCACAAACTATGGCATTACTTTATAAATCGATATCCACAATTAAATAATAAAATAAAAGCCAAAGTATCAAATTTTACTTTTAGCAATTCACACTCGGAATTTTACTACTCTCCTTTTCTAATCCATAATATCCTTCATAACTAGAATGTTTTCCAAATGTGTAAGTGGCTTTAAAACAAATGTGATTCAAAATTCTTTTTGGTTCGTACCCCCAAATTGACCCCAATTGAACCAATCACACTTTGATGCATATTCCACGACCTTTGAAACTGACTTCATTTGTTTTTGAATAAAATTTCATATTAGAGGATAGATTCGCTTAACTTGTTCAATAGAAATTCCTTAGCGTATACAAAGTTGATCAATCATGCAGAGTGCCAACACACAGACAACAAATTTCTTCAAATCATTAAGCCCTCAATCCTTATGCAATTAAAATTATCGCTAGATCCTTCATGAACACAAAATTGTTACTCAACAAGAGGTATCTACATGCAAAGCCTCCTTCTACTCTCATGATGGGATCAAATCATCTCTTATTCCCATCACAATATTATCAACGATAAGTCTCCAGCACAATGCTTTTATTTTTTTGTGATGCATAACCTTGTTGGATATGCTTGGCCTCCTACCTCACAACTTCCTCCCTAAGCTCTGATACCAAAATGATGCTGCTGGTTTTGCACAAATCAGAATATTGTGCAACAATAGATTTTGTATTCACTTTAAAATGAAATCATTAGTTTCAAAATCTTCAAATTAAACCACTGAGATTCAATACATAATATATATATATATATATCGTGGATCACACAACACATATACTCCGAGATATACCATATGAACTGAATTCCTCTTTTGAGGATCCCGTATCAAACCTGCTCAATTACCGTTGAACCACACTCACAAAATGTCCCTTTCACTTTATTCTTACATCAAAATCATGTTCCTCAAGTCATATAACTTAACACTACCCCTAATCCTTACTAACATGAAATTTGATGACGTGTTGTGCAACCACATAATTCCACTGGTTCACATTGGAGCTAAACGAGGTTTGGGTGCGAATTCTGGTTGAGTTCTTTGCATCCATTCGTGATCCACAATTCCATATTCTACTTCACGTCGACTTCGCTTCAACACTTCCCATAGCAGTCAAAATATGCGATGAGTTAAGACTCAAAATTAAACCAGTGCGCAGAGTGATCACAACTGTATGTAATAACAACCTCCGTTTTGAATTGATTCTAACCATGTCGCCTTGCACCTACAACTCAGTGATAATATCTACTGTATAATTTAAGATATACACAGTGTAATAGAGGTTTAAGAAAATAATCAATAGAGAGTGAATAAAACAAATGATTACACAAAAAACAGTAATAAAATACAGTGTCAACTCTTCTTTAGCCGAATAATACACTTGTTTGCCCTTTGTTCTATTACCTTTACATACACTATCACACCACTCCTACTCTACTCTCTCTCTTTTTTTTTCCTCTGTCTTATTCCATCCTCTATATATATCCTCCATCCTCATACAAAGCTCATATTTATACATAGTTGTGGATTAATTTGAATACATGATTTCCTCCACAAATGACTCAACCAAATCCTAAAATAGATTATCCCTCCTTTGACTCAACTAATTTCTATTTAAGGAGTTCATAATGCCTAATATATCTATACAACCCAACTCCTCTCATATTCTCAATTATAAGAGAATATTTACAATAAACCTCACACTCATATTTTACTCTTAATTTATTTAAAATGTACATAATATATAAAATAATTAAAAAAAACATCACCCCCTAGATCACCCAGATAAATAATTACATTTGAGTAGGATTATCCTACATAAAATGGTCTAGCAGAGTGCCAAATAGTGATCAATGGCAGAAATGACCTGGAGGATGCACTAAACCCTAATATCTTCTTCCACTAGGCTAGGGTTTGCTATGGAAAAGAGGCATAGGAGAAAAATATCCATATGTTAGGTCATATCAGCAAGCATGAAGCCATACCAACTCATAAACATCATGCCTCCATCAATTTCCACGAATTCATTCCAAGAACCAAGCCATTTGTCACTCATAGGGAAAGTTTTTCTTCAAACTATGTTTTCGACCAAATAGAGATGAATTTGACAAAAGTGAGAGAGTTTATTTTCCATCAGCAGTCCAAGAAGAAAAAAATCCTTCCAATTTTACACAGGTGTCATGGTTTTAGATAAATTTCAAAAATACAGGTGTCACAGGAGAATTGCTGCACTTCTGGAGTGACCTTGGAAAAATCATGTTTTCTCATAGCTGGAGTGTCAAAACGACTTGCTTGATGAGTCAAATGAAAACTAGACTGGAAGATATTTCCAATGAGATATAATGAGTGCAATTTGGAGTTGAGTAATGCCTCTTTAAGTTTCCTGCACCAGCACTCTGCATTTCTGCACCATCATTCAGCAATTTTTGACTAGTCTTGGGTGAATCAACTTTTGATAGGTCAAATAAACTCCAATAAGCAACAAAAAGGTATATTTAGAAATTATATAGGATAATATTTCCAATGAGATATCATGGGCACAATTTGGGTAACGGGAAGTCCACCAAATTCCCTCTGCAAAAAAGCGTTGCATGCGTGGGATTAAGCACTGTGCCCTTGGCCAGGAGGGCTTCCTAAGAAAATTAACCACTCAAAATACCTCAAGTTTATTTAAAATCTCTTCCAAAGTTCATCCAAGCATATTCAGGGGTAAGTACATCACATACACTCATCTTCAAGCAAAATTTGGTGATTTTTTTAATCAATGGAATGGAACCCTAAGATCAAACCCTAAGTTTCAACCTTGAAATCACTCTGTTCAATTGCTTCATTTTCCTAGATAGAGGGATTACACTATTTGAGGATATTTCATTCACCTAAGCTATCCCTACACCCATTCTATTCATTCAATCAGTCCCTCCAATTGTAAAGGCTGACATTCCATTACCATCCTCATCTCAATTTGACATCAGACCAAAAGTGTTTCAAAATAGAGTTTAAACATATCAGAAAAGGGTTTTCATTAAGTTGTTAGCCTCTCATTCATTTCTCCCTCACCTAATATTGATCCTACTTCATCACTCTCTCACAACCCCTCACCATCATCTCATGGTATTAGTGCATCAAACAGTAAGAGAGATGGCAATGAGGAATCGAAAAATGAGAAATCAATCAGTGATGTAGAAAATAGAAATGAGGTAGAAAGGGACAGTGATAAAGATGGAAATGAGGAATTAAGAAATGAGGAATCAAGCAATGAGGAAGAAATAAATGGAGAAGAAAAAGATGAGGTAGATGCCAATGAGGAAGAAAGCAATGAAGAAGAAAATGTTGAGGTAGATGCCAACGAGGAAGAAAGAAATGAAGAAGAAAATAGTGAGGAAAATTTCAATGAAGGTAGTGAGGCACATATCAGTGAAGAAGATGGAAATGAGGCAGAAAGCAGTAGTGATGATGGCAATGAGTCAAAGAGCCATGAGAGTAGTAATGATGGTAGTGGGTCAAAGAGTGATGATGATAGTAATGATGTCAGTGAGACAGATGGAATTCATGATGACACTGAAGAGGAGGAAGAGCAGCTTCCTAGGAAGAGGCCAAGGACAATTGGATTGAAGAAATCTTTAGGCAAAGAAAGGGAGCAAGAGACAACATTGGTAGAGCAGCTCACTCCAAGTGACTTTATTGCCATGGAAATAAATTATGATAGGGAATCTTGGTTAGAGAGTGCTAATGTACAATTAGAGGATCAAATGGAGAAGACCAAGAGAGACCTTGACATGCAAAGCAAGATGGAAAGGCATTATGAATTAAGAAATAAGATTACAAGGGCCAAGCTCAAAATACCCTTGCAAATATTCAATCCCTAAAGGAGGAAAAAGACAAATAAATACTTGACATTCTTGTTGATGCATTGCTACAAGCATCCCAAACATGATCAGCAAGAGAAATCCAAATTTTGGCACATTTTTGAAAATTTTGAATTTTGACTATTTTGAAGGGCCAAGCGCGCAGTGCCACTAGAATTGTGCTCTTTTTTGGGGCACCCATTGGAGGAAAATTTTACATTTTCACGATCCTTAGGCCAAGGGCATCACCCTCACAAAGTTTCAGCTCATTTGAAGCAAAACTGGTCCTCCAAAAGTGAAGTCTTTGGAGATTGGATTTTTGAGTAGGGAAATGGACACCAAATAGAAAAATAAAGGTAAATTTGGAAATTATTCAGGACAGGATTTCCAATGAGCTATCATGGAGTTCATTTGGACACTGGGAAGGCCTTTAAATCTTAGCTGCCAAACAGGTTATTTTCTGAGTGTTGGTGTTGTGCCCTTGGCCTTTGTGCTGCGCCCTTGCCCGAAAGTCAAAAAAAGACACTTGGAGTTAGTGAAAAAGATATTTTGAGTTTTTTTTAGGCAAATCATTCCAGAGTTAGTTCAGAATTTATGTTAGAAGTTATTTTGCATTTATTGAGTTAGGATATTTTGTGCCTTGGGCCTTGCATGGTCTCTTTGGAAAAAAATGGTATTTATGATGTAATTAATGATATTTTGGAGACCTAGATAGGGTTTTGGTCCTATGTTCAAGTTAAATACCGCATTGAGGCCTCATTGTACATGCTGGTTGTTAGTAGTTTGTTGAGCTGGATATCTCATCGACTTGGAGTTGGAAGGAAGTTTGGCTTTGGAGCTTTGAAACATGCTTTGGGACTAAATATTAATGGACCAAGAACATTTACTGGATACATGAACTTTTCCAATGGTGATTTTTTTCTTGTCTTACATTTGTCTCCTTATGTTTTCATATTTTTCATTAATTTCTCTTATGGCAGAGAAAAAATCTTAGCTTAATATTTGTTGTTGAAGGCACCTTAAGTTTGTCTGATTCTTGTCATTTAAATGTTTTCTTCTACTAGGTTTGATTGAAGAATTCTTGAATGCTCTTTAATTTCACTAAACTGATATCTTAAATTCCCTCTTCGTCTGAAAGTAATACTTAGAGAATTCTTAAATTCTCTCTAGGGTTACTTAATTTTTGTTTTTAGGTCTGCCTACTGAGGTCTAGCTGAAGAATTCTTAACCTCTCTTTAGTCTTAATAAACTATAGTCATGAAAGTTTTTGTTGTTTGAAGTATAGTTAAAGGATTCTTTATTACCATTTAGTTTTGTTTAATTCATAACTTACTGTCATACCATACTCATTTTATCTAAAGGATCCATTTAGCTTTGTTAACTTGCCCTATAAAACACACTTAACCTATTGTTGCACATTTTAAGACCTTTTGCAGACCCCATAGCCCAATGGATTGTCTTTCTCTTACCCTATCTGTTCTTCTTGACAACCTACCCAACCAATCAAAACAAACAAACAAACCCTAATCATTATAACTAGCCTAAAATCAAAACCCTAAAATCAATCAAGTTTACATATTTTACACAATTATAGAGAAAGCCCTCTCTTAGTCTAGGAAGGCTAGGTCCTAGGGCTCCAAAGATTTGTTTGATGTTACCCTTGTTCAATTTGGTCTTGCTAATTTGAGAAATTACAGGGACCTAACATAATGGCGACTCCACTGGGGACCTGAGTGAGTAACAACGTAAATAGATCTATGTGAGTAATAGCCTCAATATTCTTAAGACCTTACAAAACCCATGTCAATAGTATCTAGTTAACTCACCACCTAACATAATGGTGACTCCACTAGGGATTTGAGTAGGTAGCAAGCGTAGACATTCCTTAAGAACTCACAAATGCCCTATCAAAACATAGAAATATCAAGTGTTAGCCAAGAGTGATATCTACTTGATTCATCATACTAGCACCATGGTGACCATACTAGAGAACACTTGTTGAAAATCTTAAAGAACTTATAAAACCCAAAAAACATCTCTTAGATTGGTATTTAGTTTTGATGGTGGACAAAAAGTACATATCCTCAAATAGTAAGCATCATCCACCTGGTGACTCCACTGTTTCTCACAGACTCCCCCGGGAATGCATTAATAAATCCTAATAGTATAAATCCAAGCCACATATTGTGTTAATTTAGTCTTCTTATATATTGGTTTATTTTCAAAACCCTTGAAGAATTTCAACTTCTCTGTGTTGTGGGTTTGAAATCTGGCTTCCCAAAGAATCTGCACCAAATCTCATCCTCGCCCAAATCCTCCTGCAATAGTTGACAATCTTGAAAGCATCCTTATGAAGTATCTTAGATCTAAAAATTCAACTGTTAGCATACCTACCCATGAAGCAAGTTCCTTACCTGAAAACCTTACAGACATGTTGAATATTTGGTTGTTGATTGTGGACAGCAAAGTTGAAATCTTCCACTTGGAAACTCCCCAACTCTCAATAGACCTAAAGACTCCACTGGTAGAAGAATCTATACTGGTTGAAAAGATGCAATGGCCCTTTTTGATTAACAAATATGGATTCAAGGATACAACGTAGATATGATCCAATGAACAGAGATCACATTCCTGGATTCCCACACAAAATGCCTCAGATAAATTGGAACAAAAACCTTCCCATGTTTCAGGATGAAAATTTTGATGACCCCTTGTTACATCTCATAAAATTTTATATACATACATGGAGGTTAAAAGTTGAATGGTATGAGGACTTCCTCACGAAAATGTTCATGGGGACATTAGAAGGTAAAGCAAGATAATGGTATGAAGCCTTACACCCCGGTAGTTTGTTTTCTTTAAAGGTTTTACACAAGGTATTTTATGAGCATTATAAAGAAAATTTTTCATCTTTATCATTAGCTAAAAATTGTTGTGATCAATCTGAAGATCTCATGCAATACCTTGTAAACATTGATGAAGATTTGGGAAATTGGCATCCTGAAGATATATTAGAGGAAATTCATGCATTTCATGCTCAAGTTAAATGCCACGACAACTAAGAGGAGTTGGTTGCGTATGAAATCAATTAGAGGATAGAAGAAAATCCACAGGATCTATCTGAAGGGACAAGTGATGATTCACCATCTCTTCTATGTGAGGCTCAAGAAGACATTCAACCACATGATCATTCCCAAGAAGAAGAAAAAAACTGGGTTTCTGTCCAAAGAAAGCATAAAATCCTTCCTCTTTTAACTGAAGAAGAGGTAGAGTGTCCTTTTCAAAAGCACCCTAAGCACAAACAAATAGAACAAAAAGTAGTCCTGGATGAAGCCCATGGTTTAAATCCTCATAGCCAGGTATTATTTATAGATCCTTTTGTTGGTTTCTTAGAGACATTCAAAGAGGGAATAAAATATGTCAAGAACAGTTTGTTGCAGATTTTAAAGAAACTTTTGAGTATTACTGTTCAAAAGAAGACAAAATGGGACCAGCCTATCAACATACCTAAAAGGCTGAATAAAAAGCAATCATCTATTCAGTTACTTGATTGGATGTATTGGAAAAAATATTTCACCTAATGTAGAAAGATTTCCAAGTTAGATCAGGATAGATAGATGTGAAAACAAGCTCAGCACTATGAGCATATACTTTTAGTTTCATATTGTTTTGACAAAAATATCAGAAAAATAAAAACACAAAAGAAAAGAAAAAAAGAAGGGCAAGTAAAAACAACAGGTACATCCCCATACCAAAAAAAATAAAGAATATGTCTGAAAGTGTGCAAGTCTAAATGCCACTACTTTGAGAAAGAAAAGTCTTGTTCAGTCATACACCCTAACCATGCTTGAGCATGTTTTAAATTTTTGTTGATAATTTAGAGAAACAAGATTTTCCAAACCATCTAAACTTGGATTATCAAGTAGAATAGGATAGGAAAAGATAGTTGGTTTCAATGCTCAAATATGAACCAAAAGAGAAAGAGAGGGATGCATAAAAAATTTCAAATTACAGCCCTCATGTTTTCTAGTTTCACTTGTACAAAAATAAATTCTATGTGAAGCCTTTCTAAAATGCCATAGCCCATGACAAATCAGATTGCTTAACCTTGGTTTGGTCATGTGTTGAATTTCATGTTAATAGATTAGAGAATTAAGACCTGTCGAACTGTTTAACCTCGACAGATAAGTAGAGTAGGTAGAGAATAATGATTTCATCAGCCTAATATGAGCTCTTGGAAGTGATAAGGGTATACATATATATATTTTTATGATTTTAAAATAAAATGATGTCAAGGGTTTGCCAATTCAAATGCACCCAAATGAAGAAAAAATGTTAGGCAAAGTATGATGGGTAGGTAGAACTGATAGTGAAGAAATCATGTCTTTTCAGATTTTAAGATCATGACTTCAAAGGACAGGAGTAAAATTGGCAAATGAAGGAAGATGGATCGTCCATGTATAAGTAAGGTACTCATCTTCAAAACTCAAATATCTGAACTATGAGGTTCTGGACACCTCCTAAAAAGGAGCTTCCCTCCCCAAGTGAAGTCACTGTTATTCATCAATATTTTTCACTATTTGTAGATGACTATAGAATGGTTCTAGATTTCTAAAAACAACATTCTTTGAATATTGTGAGTTTTAGAAATATCACTGCCTTCATTATCCTTTTTCAAACTTTTTCACTATTCTATCAACTTGCCATTCCATGGTCACCCTGTCACTCCTACAAGCTCCTTATGGGATTTTACCTACCATTTTTAGTCTCCTTATCTACCTATAACCTCATTATCCTATTTTCACTTTTCCATAACTCCACTTTCCCTCTAGGGTTTCCTATAGCTAAATTTTTCCCATGTTCCCCAAGTTCCTCAAGCATTGAAGGTCTCAAAACTATCTATGTAGGCTCTTTAGATAAATCAAGTACATTGGATTTTGGATCTTCAATACAGAAATTTGACAAGTGCTCTGTTTTCACTTAAAGGTATCCTAGCCAAGTTTTAGTCAAGGTTAGGTCAAAGAACCCTCCCACTAGGTCAATTAGGGTTTCCCATATTGTGAAGCCAACTCCAAAAATAGAAGAAAAGAGATATCAACGCCTTAGAAATAAGCCACTTCGAGGGGGAAACCTCCAATACATTACATGAATGAACAATTATTGGATGATCCAAATTACAAAACCTCCTTTCTATATATAGGAGTCCATGAGGCCATAATGTAATCTTAGTGGGGCCACAATGTAATCCTAGCCGACCTGAGAATAATAATTTAAGGGCACAATAATAAGAATATGAGGGTTACAGGGGTACAATAATAACAATAAGGGGGTTACACTAACAACAATAAGGGACTATACTAGTAATATAAGGATCTAACATGCCCCTCTCATTCAAAAAAGTGTTGTCCTAAACGCTTGAGTAGCTCTAGGTGCTTCTGTATAAAATTCTTATCCTCCCATGTAGAGTATTCAGTGGGTAAGTTCTTCCACTTGATGAGATACTCTAAAATTGATTGATTTCGTAGCTGTAGAGTTCTTGTTTCCATGACCGCTTCAATTTCCAATATGATTTTTCATTCCTCATCAAGTTCTGTCAATATTGTTTGAACTGGAATATTTTCACCTATAACCTTCTTTACGCATGAAACATGGAAAACTGGATGCACTCGTGAAGAAGCAAGAAGCTCCAATTTGTATGCCATAAATCCAATCTTTTGTAACACCTTGTAAGGACCATAGTACTTTGGTGATAATTTATTATCATTCTTAGCTTGCTTGAGGGACATTTGTTTGTATGGTTGTAGCCATAAAAATATCCAATCTCCTACATCAAAACTTCTCTTGTTGCGATGTTGATATGCCTGTTGTTTCATTCGATTTTGTGCTGAATTCAGGTTATCCTTTAAGATCTGGAGAACTTCTTGTTGATGCTCGATGTGATCTTCCACTACTTGAACCTTCGAATTTTCTCTTAAAGATGATGTGATGGACAGTGGATGATATCCATAAAGTGCCATAAATGGGGTCATTTTTGCTGCAGTATGGAAGGAAGTGTTATACCATCATTCAGCGAGAGGTAACCACTTGACCCATTGTGTTTGTTTATCAGATACAAAACAACGAAGATATCCTTCCAAACATTTATTTACTATATCAGTTTGACCATCAGATTGAGGATGATAAGATGAGCTATGAGCTAATTGAGTACCCAAACAAGAAAATAACTCCGTCCAAAAATTTCCAGTAAAAATGGAATCTCTGTCGCTCCCAATAACCCTTGGGTTTCCATGTAGCTTTTGAATTGTGTCCATAAATGTAGTAGCAACTGTACTTGCTTTAAATGGATGAGATAATGCACAAAAGTGTGCATACTTGGTAAGTCTATCAACTACCACCATGATGACACTCTTTCCTTCAGACTTAGGTAAACCTGTGATAAAACCCATTGAAATCTCCTCCCAACGTTGACTTGGAATGGATAAAGGTTGTAGAAGTCTCGGGGTCTTAATTGTTTCCACTTTATTCTGCTGGCAAACCAAACATTTCGCCACAAAATTTTGAATATCAGATTTAAGGCCATCCCAAAAAAATTCTTTCTTCACCCTGTGGTAAGTTTTTAAAAATCCTGAGTGTCCTCCTAAAGGAGAAGTGTGCAATTCCAGAAGAATCTTTTGTTTTAGTTGGTAATTCTTACAAAGATATAAGCGATCTTTGTACCATAAGGAATCATTTTTCCAACTAAATGTATCAGATGTACTAGGATCTTGCTGCAACTTTTGAATGAGTGTCCACACTTCTTCGTCCTTCTTCCATTCATCCCTTTCTTCGGTTATCCAATCTGGTTGGATAATAGAAATGGCACAAAGCAATGCTTCCACCTCTTCATTATTTCTTGAGAGTGCATCTGCAACAACATTTAGCTTCCCTTTTTTTTAGATTATTTCAAAGTCATAACCCAACATCTTTGTGACCCATTTTTGCTGCTCTTCTGAAGATAGTCTTTGTTCCAAAAAGTGTTTAAGACTATCATGATCAGTTTTTACCTTGAAGTGTCTTTCCATTAGGTAAGTTCTCCATTTCTTTAGTGCATGCAGTATTGCTAACATTTCCTTCTCATAAATAGGTTTCTGTAAATACTTTCCTTTGATTGGACGACTTTCAAAAGAAATGGGTCTTCCTTCTTGCATTAAAATAACACCAATTCCATTTCCTGAGGCATCACATTCCACAATAAAGGTTTTTGTGAAGTCTGGCGTAGCTAAGACTAGTGCTAGGCACATTGACTCTTTAAGATGTTCAAAGGCCTTAGTTGCTTCAGGAGTCCATGAAAATGCATCTTTCTTCAATAATGTTGTTAGAGGTGCTGCTATTCTCCCATAATTCTTAACAAACTTGCGATAATACCCTGTTAACCCGAGAAATCCTTGCAATTGCTTTATGGTTGTGGGGACTTTCCATTCCTTAATGGCTTTAATTTTGTTAGGGTCTACCTTAACACCCTCGTGAGATACAATATGACCCATATATTCCACCTCTTGTACTCCAAAGAAACATTTGGATGTTTTTTCATATAGTTGTTTCTCCTGCAATAGTTTGAGCACCCTGTCAACATGTTGAACATGATCCTTCCAAGACCTGTTGTAGATTAGTATATCATCAAAAAATACTAGCACAAATTTTCTAAGGAAGGGTTTGAAAATGGAATTCATCAACCCTTGAAATGTAGAAGGTGCATTGGTAAGGCCAAAGGCATGACCAAAAATTCATAATGACCCTCATGAGTTCGAAATGTTGTTTTTGGAATATCTTCAGTCTTCATTCTAATTTGATGATATCCTGAACGAAGATCCAACTTGGTAAAATAAATTGCTCCATATAATTCATCCAATAATTCATCAATCACAGGAATGGGAAATTTATCTTTAATGGTGAGCTTATTGAGCTCCCTATAATCCGGACACATTCGCCATGATGCATCCTTCTTGTGTACCAATACTACAGGAGCAGAGAAAGAACTTTGACTAGGTTGAATTATACCCGCCTCTAACATTTCTGCAATCATACGTTCAATTTCGCTCTTTTGGAAGTAAGGATATCTATAAGGCCTGATGTTTGGAGGAACACTTCCTGGAATCAAATGAATAACATGATCATCATCACGAATAGGTGGGAGTCCTTTGGGAGTTTCAAACACCTTGGAATGATTGTCCAAGACTTGTTGGAGATCTGCAGAAATAGATGATTTTGATGTTGGAACTTCTAGTGACCATAATTGTGCAATTACGCCTCGCTGTTCTTTCTTTAGAAGCTTTGTCATGACATTAGAGCTTATTATCCTTCCTGGCTTCCCCGCGATACCCCGTAATTCGACTTCCTTTCCTTCTGAAAAAAATTTCAAGAAAAGTTCTTGAAAATTAAAAGCCACCGTCCCCAAAGATTGTAACCATTGTACTCCTAGTACAACATCAGCACCTCCCATAGGAATGGAAAGCATTGGACTAGTCAATACATATTCCCCCATGGTTAGCTTGATATTATGGCATTTTCTAGATAAATTTATAGTTCCTCCATTTGCAACCATCACTTGACATTCTGGTGCTGGGTATAGGAAACAATTTAATTCCTTGGCTACCTTACAATGAATAAAATTATGGGTGCTACCTGAATCAATCAATACTATTACCTTTTTCTTCTTGATTTTTCCTTTTATCTTGAGAGTTTGAGGAGTGGTAATTCCTGCCAGTACATTACACGATATGTTCGGATTCATTTCTTCCTCTTCTGGGGCTGGTTCCTGGTGTATATCCTCTTCTTGTTCATTTTCTTCTTCCTCTTCACAATCTATGTAAAATAATTTCTTCTCAGCACACTTATGACCTTTAGTGTATTTTCTATCACAACTGTAGCAAAGCCCTTTTGCTCTTTTTTCTTCCAATTGTTGTGGTGCCAACCTTGTAGGTTGTGGAAATCTAGGCGTAGAAACACTTCCTTCTTTATAGAAGTGAGTGGTAGGCTTCCTTGTCACCATAATTTTACATTCAATTTTTCTTGCCAACCTGAATGCCTTCTCCAATGAATCGGGTTCCAAAACATGAACTTCATGTTGGATGTTATCCTTTAAAGTACCTATGAAGAGATCAATCATGTGTTCCTCTGGAATATCAATTACCCTTATATTCAATTTTTGGAAGTCCTCAATGTGCTCCCCACTAAACCCTTTTGTTTGAGATTTATCAATTGGCTAAAGAAGGTGTTGCTCTTTGTATCCTCATAATGTGCTATCATTTCCTCCGTAAAAATTGACCAAGTGACAATTTTTTTACGGGAGCAAAGCCATCGATACCATACAAATGTATTTTGATCTAAATGTAAAGTTGCAATGCGTACCTTTTGTGTGTTTTGCACATTATGGAGATCAAAATATTGCTCCATCTGTAGTATCCATGTTACAGGATCCTTTCCATCAAACTTCCTCATATCCATTTTTTGAATATGGTGGTTCTTCCCGCCAACATTAGATTTTATGAAATCATGATTAACATTTATTTTGTTCTCATCATGAGTTTCATCTACTATCTTTTCACCATTAGGAAACATTTCTTGTATCAACTTTGTCAAACCTTCCATGTCTACTTTTAGATCATTCTTCATGTTTTCCATTTTTTCATCGATCTTAGCTTCCATGTCATCCATCTTAGATTCCATGCCAACTTCCATGCCATCTATCTTAGCTTCCATGCCATTCTTCAAACCATCCATCTTAGATTCCACGCCTTTCTTTAAATTATCCATCTTAGTTTCCATGCCTTTCTTCAAAACTTCCATGTCATTTTTTGTTGCTCTTTGTGAGAGAGAAATTTGTTGCACCTGCTCTTGTAAATTTGATATGTCATGTTGCCATTCTTCATCTTCATGAGTCATAGTATAGACTTCTAAAGGATTAATGGGTGTTGAATTATTTTTAGGAGGCATTTCAGAACCAAATAATGAAATATATTCTACAATATGCCCTTGGAATCAATTCAACTTGATTCTTCAAACAAGACTTATGCAATTCGGAAAAAAAAAATACACACCTTTTACTTTATTTTTAGGAGCTTGATATTGAAATTGACTTATCTCTATACTTGCAGATCCCCAATATCTAAAATTTGACCTTGTAGTATTCCTCTAAAGCTTCTTTCAAATACCATAGGCCTGACTTGATTTGGATTCTTCAAGGCAACGTTATGTCCAATCTCCCACAACGACCTAATTAGGGACTGATTCCATAGAGCTAACTTGTACGACTTCCCACATGTCACTGTTGGCTCCTTTTGCTCTGAAATTTATAGACATGAAACTACAATTGTGTACTCCCAGTCAGATTTTATAGAATTCCAATCCAATGCTCGGAGAGAAAGTTATGAAGATTTACCCAAGATCACCTCTTTGAGATGAAATTCGGGAGCTTGAACAATACCTTACTTCCACATATCATATCTCCGAAAATATTACGAACCAAGCTCTGAAATTTTTTGACGCTATTCCTCAGGATTTCAGGTTCGCTCTCCAAACATTTTAGCTTCTAAACCTTCATAGAAAAAATGTTATAGTGACAATTCCACGATGACATTTTTAAGTGAAATTCAGGAGCTTTCAAAAAGCCCTAACTTCAAGAGATCATATCTCTGAAAATATTTCGAACCAAGCTCTAAAATTTTGCGATGATGTTCCTCAGGATTTAGGCTTCACACTCTAAAAATTGCAGCGTCTGAACCTTCATAAGCTAAAATTTATAGTGAAAATTCCACGATGACCTGTTTGGAGTAGCGAAACCATAGAATCCAAAGCCTATGATACCAAATGCTGTGAAACCAGCTCCAAAAATAGAAGAAAAGAGATATCAACACCTTAGGAATAAGCCACTTCGAGGGGGTAACCTCTAATGCATTACATGAATGAACAATTCTTGGATGATCCAAATTACAAAACCTCCTTTTTGTATATAGGAGTCCATGGGGCCACAATGTAATCTTAGTGGGGCCACAATGTAATCCTAGCCAGCCTAACAATAATAATTTAAGGGCACAATAATAAAATTTTTGGAAACATTGTCATTGATGGCAAAGGAATTGGCAAAGCAGGAGCAGAACCTAAACTATCCATAAGGAAAAAGAGACAGAGAGGTAGCAAAAGCAACAGATGAGACAGAGCAGTGGAATTGAATTAGGGGTTTAATATAGTTTGCAAAGGAGATGAAGAGCTGCTAGGAAGAAACAAAGTAATAGATTGAAGGAAAAATTGAATATCTGGCTAAGATTTGTTTATGTTAATGAAGAACTATGGAATTGTGTTAAGTATGAGCAAATCTGGAATATATATGACCTGTGTGATAAATTTCATAATGGTCAGATGATACCTACGGTGCCCAGAGAAGAATGAAATAATTGCTAGGGATATGTGTATATTGATTAATGTAATTCTTGTGTGGAATCCCCTGAATCTCTGTATGAGTCTCTGCGAATGGAGTTAAAAGTGAAACCCTGTTGAGGAATCATGGTGGTAGGATTCGAATTCCAGGGTGAGACCTTCTTGTAATGAATATATGGCTTAGTTTGATATTTTCAGTCGTGGAACTACTTGGTTGTATATATAGGGGGCTCTCGAGGCATTCAGTGTATCCATTGAAGAACTTAATGGTGGCAGAGATATGATGTTTTTGAATGTACATGTAGAAGTGGAACTGTGAGAGGATAGAAATCTGAAATGGAAGGTTGACATGTTATATATATCATAGAAGAATTGAGGAATGACATTAAATTGTCATGAGTTAATGTTTATAAGGAAATCCTGTCGAAAGAGAATTACATTTGTTTTTTGGTTACTGGAAATCCTGCCAAAGATAGACTGGAGCTATAGTGCAAACCCATTATAACCCTTTGGAATCATGAACAGAACCTTGAGCGAAGGGTAGAACCACGAAGGAGGAACAGTGAAGGTGGTTTATGGTTTTCATCGCACTGCTTTCAACGGGAAAGCGGTATTCAAGAGGTGGGGAGAGATTCCATAGAACGGGCGACACGCGTCCCTGTACGATTCTACAAAATCATTTTTTACTGTACGCCATCGCGAGTTATAGTTCGACCCAGGATGCCCAACGATATTGTTGAGCGCCGTTGATCTGGGAAGGGGTCATCGGACGGTCGTCATTTGTTGAAGGTGCGCGAAGATTAACACAGGTATGGTGGGCCATCGCACGTTAACGATTGATATCGGAGGTCGAGGGATATGCATATACGTCGTTGATCTGGAAGCTTGCTAATCTAACAGTGATCGGACGCTGGACTTGCGCGAAGTTTACCTATGGAACCATGAGCGTTTTTTATTGGCTATTGACTATATTTGTGGGCTCGAGGTCAAAGGTTTACCATATTATTTGGAAGGGTTAAAATGCGAAGTGTTATCTTTAATCCTAAAGTTCTAAATTGTAAATATATTTATTTATCAATTTCGTCAAATTGATAAATAAAAATTAAAAAAGAGATAAAAAATCCCCGTGGGATAAGGAATACTGTAAGAAGAATACCATTAGTGGTTCGTGGTTTTGACTCATGGTTTTAATAAAGGAAAAACTATATAAGGAGAAGAAAAATAAAGAACGGGGTGTGCATTGTAAGGGTGGTGAATAAAAATTTCTAAAAAGAATATCTGTATAGGCGAGCTCTGTTCTTAACTAATAAATCTGAGAAATACGATGCACCCATGAATATAATGATGACTATCTGGTGTGAATGACGGATGAAATCATGAGGAACTGGTGTGAGTATACAGAAAATAAATAAATATGGTGACTGGAAAGGTATGTTGTATGGAAACTGGTGAATCCGGTGGGAAAGTTGATGAAACGTGGTCCGCAGTGGTGCTGAGGGTCGAAGCCTTCAGAGAGGGGGTTGTAGCTCCCTTCCAGTGGTAGTTGGTAAACGAGAGCAGGGGGTAGTAGCTCCCTTCCAGGAGAGTTTGGTAAGCGAGAGAAGGTTGTAGCCTTCTGCAGGTGGGTGCCTGCATGCTGGTATAAGTCTGCACCAACATATATTGTAAGAAGATTTCTCTATAATAAATATTGAAGACTGAGATTACAGCAGCGGTGGTTTTCTCCCAAATTGCGTTTCCACCTTAAATCCTAGTGTTCATATGTGTTGTTTATGTTTGGTAGTTTGTTCTATTATTTCTGTTCATGCTTAATGCTTATGTGATGCAATGTTCTAAGTAAAGACATAATAAGATATCTGGACATACATATTGAATGCAGTACTGTAACATATGATTTTAAGAGAAAGAAAAAAAATAAAAATTGTTCAGCCCAAAATACTCATTCGCCCCCCCCTCTTAGTATTTTTTCTCAACAATTGGTTTCAGAGCAAGTCCTTCTGAAAATAAGCTTAGCTGCTAGAAGGAAGATCAAGCAAGATGAGAAATCAAGATGGAACAACATATATCAGGCCTCTGCTCTTTAACGGAAACAATTTAATCTTCTGGAAAACAAGGATGAGATCCTATCTTCAGTCTCTGGGAGAAGAGGTGTGGGCAATTGTTGAACAAGGATATCAATACCCAGCTGCAGTACCAACAGATCCGACGGAAAGAAATAATTATGAACAAATGCAAAGGCAGTCAATGCTCTATTGGGAAGTCTAACTGAATCATAATTTGTCAAATTCATGCAGCTAAATACAGCCAAGACAATATGGGACAAAATAATTCTAAGTTATGAAGGTGATACAAAAGTAAAAAGTGATAAACTCCAAACTCTCAGAATTCAATATGAGAATCTAAAAATGGATAATGAGGAGAGCATTGCCAATTTCTTTTTACGTCTTGATGATATTGTAAATCATATGAGAAATCTATGAGAAACAATAACCGAATCTACGTTGGTTGAGAAAGTCTTAAGATCACTAACAACAAAATTTGAGTCAAAAATTTTGTTCTCTTGAAGAAAAGCAGGATCCAGAAGCTGATTGTGTGTTGACTTATTTTATTCACCTAGCTGCTGCTTGGAAATAGAGGAAGGATATCAGCAGTCAAGAAAGCGTCTTAGAACTTACAAAAGGAAGAGTACAAAAAACGAAGGGGATAGGATTATATCTAGGAAAAGAGAGATAGATAAAATTGTAAAAGAAACTTCAACTTGCACAGATGACAGTTTAGAATACCCACTTCAATCTTTCGATTGTGGAAGAGTAAAGTCATTGCTAGGGCATGTCTTGATCAGTCATATAAGAAAACACATAAAAGGAAAATGGTAAGAAGGAAGAATAAGGAACCCATTTTCCAGCAGCACAATGGTACTATACTCATGAACATAGTGATGGGTTATCTGATAGTGAGGAAGAATGTGAACAAGATCTTAGACTTCTCATGGCATTTGAAAAAGAATCTAGAGAAGAAAAGGATACTTTTTTGGAGGCTCTAGAAGACAGTGATTTTCTTGATGAAAACAATAAACTCAAAATTTGCTTAGAAGAAAGTAAAATAACCATAGAAAATCGGAAAAATCAGCTTGAAGAAAAAGAGAAACACAATGAGAAATTAGAGTGTGAAGTAGTAAGTCTAAGAAAAGAACTTGAGAAAGCAAAGACTCCGAATCTTAGATTTTCTAAAGGATCTGAAAACTTAGATGAGATTATCAAGGTACAACGTTCTCCTCTTATAAAGACAGGTCTTGGATATATCAGATAATCTTCTCAGGCTTCAGAACCAAATTATCTAAAGGCAGTTACAGCTGGGTTACAACAAGCTGCCACTCAGCAAGGGAATAAAAAATCTTTACAGGTAAAGCATGATCATCTCAATTCAAAGAACACTAACAGGAATGTCTTTCAAAGAAACACCAATCAACAAGTAAATTCATATAGAAGATTTTATGATCGCAGAAATTTCTTCTTCAATGGACAATGTTTCTCATGTCACAATTTTGGTCATAAAGTTGTTCAATGTGTTGCATATAAAACCATCATGACAAGAGAAGCAAGAAAGAAAAGGATTGATATTGAAACAAAGAAGAATACTTATAACAACTTTTATCCTCTTCAAAATGAAGTTGAATGTGCTTATTGAAATAACTTTGGCCATGAAGAATCTGAATGCAGGAGTGAAATTTAGCCAAAAGAACATGTTCCTTCAAGTTCCAAAGTATGGAAAAAGAAGGAATTATAGGTTGAAAACTGTGGCATAGAGTTATTTGCAGAAGATGAAGAAAACCAATGGTACAATGATAGTGGATTCTCAAGACACATGATAGGTGACAAAGACAAACTTCTTGCATATAGTGCTCTAGAAAAAGAAAAAAATGTTACATTTGGAAATGATACTCCTGCGGTCATTAAGGGAAAAGGGTCTGTGTTTCTAAAAGAAAAGGTGAAAGCTAATGAAGTCATGTATGCGGATGGATTAAAGCATAACTTGTTAAGTGTAAGTCAAATGTGTGATCAAGGAACTGAAGTTGTCTTTACTTCAAAATAATGTGTGGTACGTGATCTTGATACAGGTAAAGCAATTATAAAAGGAAAAAGAACTCCAAACAACCTGTATATATTGAAGAACCCCAAAGAACAATGTTATTTGAATAAATTTTCAGAAAATTGGCTATGGCATAGAAGGTTGGGGCATCTGAGCTTCTCTCAAATCAACAAATCAAGCAGACTTAAAGTTGTTCATGATCTTCCTAATATTACTCTACCTCAAAATATCATATGAAAATCTTGCCAATTCGGCAAGAAAACCAGGGTACAATTTAATGCCAAGGAAGGATCATCAAGTAAGCCTCTTGAACTCATTCATATTGACATATGTGGACCTATGAGGAAAAATTCACCACGTGGTGAAGAATACTATATCTTATTCATTGATGATTTCTCTAGAATGTGTTAGATTGGGCTGCTTAAACACAAAGATGAAGCATTTGAGAAATTTCAGACCTTCAAAGCACTAGTTGAGAATGAATTAGATCTAAAAATCAAGTGTCTCAGATCCAATCGAGGAGAAGAATATACATCCAACGAATTCCTTGAATTTTGTGAACAACATGGCATCAAAAGACAATTCTCTGTAGCTGGAACTCCACAACAGAATGGCGTTGCAGAAAGAATGAACATAACAGTTCAACAAATGGCTAGAGCTATGCTTGATGATTCCGGAACACCTGACATATTTTGGGGAGAAGAAGCACATATAGCAGTAAACATTCTCAACAAAGCACATGTTCGTGTAAATAGTGATAAAACTCCATATGAACTCTGGTATGGTAATCCTCCCACTATAAAGCATTTTAGAATTTTTGAGAGCAAATGCTTTATCAAGAATAATGATGAAAAACTTGGCAAGTTTGAACCTAGAGCAGATGAAGGAATATTTATTGGTTACTCCTCTAGTAGTAGGGCATATAAATGTTACAATAAAAGACTTCTGAAGATTGTTGAATGTATTGATGTTGTTATTGATGAGTCTCCTGCAGCTCCAAAAGAAGAAAAGCAAACAACAGATGAAGATGATGATGACACATATCCTTCTACATCAAATAGTGATGATACAAACAATGAACCCAGTGAAGAACCCGAAGATGATTTGTCTGAAAAGGCTCCATCTAGATATGTTCAAAAGAATCATCCAGAATCTCAAATTTTGGGAGAAAAGGGATCAGGTGTACAAACAAGAAGGACTCTTGTGGGATCTTCTAGCAATCTGGCATTTATGTCCACTATTGAACCTCACGGTGTCAGTCAAGCTAGAAAAGATGAATGTTGGATTCAAGCCATGAATGAAGAGCTTGATCAAATTGAAAATAATCACACTTGGGAATTAGTACCAAGACCTCATGACAAAAATTTCATTGGAACTAAATGGATATTCAAAAACAAGTTAAATGAGAATGGGGATGTTATAAGAAATAAAGCTAGACTTGTTTGCAAGGGGTATGCTCAACAAGAAGGTATAGAATTTGAAGAAAACTTTGCTCCCGTAGCCAGACTTGAAGCTATAATAATGTTTCTTTCTTTTTCAAGCTTCCAAAAAATCAAAGTTTATCAAACAGATGTTAAATCTGCTTTTCTCAATGGTGATCTAGAAGAAGAAGTTTATATAGAACAACCAGAAGGATTCATTTTGGGAAATTATGAAAAACTTGTTTGTAGACTTAAAAAGGCTATATATGGTCTCAAACAAGCTCCAAGGGCATGGTAATATCGTCTTGACAAATATCTTCATCAACAAGGATTTTCAAAAGGGTCTGCTGATAGCAACTTATACACAAAAATTGAAAATGACAAACTATTGATTGTGGTTGTATATGTTGATGATATCATTTTTGGAAGTAATAAAGAGTCTATGAGTCAGAAATTTTCTTCTGATATGCAGCAAGAATTTGAAATGTATTTGCTTGGGGAACTAACATTCTTTCTTGGCTTGCAAGTGCAAAAAGCAACAGATGGCATATTCTTATCACAAGAAAAATACCTAAAGCAAATTATGAAGAAGTATGGCATGGAATACTGCAAACCTATAAGTACACCAATGATAACCAGATGTAATCTTAGTTCTAATGATGATTCCCCCACGGTGAATCAACCTGAATATAGATCTATGATAGGAAGTCTATTTTATCTCACTGGGACAAGACCAGACATCATGCATGCAGTTGGGATTGTTGGACGATTCCAAGCTAATCCAAAAGAGTCTCATCTTCAGGATGTGAAAATAATATTCAAATATCTACAAGGAACTCAAGACTTTGGACTATGGTATCCAAAGAATGTTGATGTTACTCTTCATGCATACACTGATGCAGATTGGGATGGAAGTGTTGATGATCGGAAAAGCACTAGTGGTGGTGCATTCTATATGGGGCCCCGGTTAGTATCTTGGTTCAGCAAGAAGCAATGCTCCATTGCCTTATCTACAATAGAAGCAGAATATGTGGCTGTTGCATCATGTTGCACTCAACTTCTCTGGATGATGCAAACCCTACAAGACTTTCAAATAAAATTTTCACCTCCTATCTCCATTATGTGTGATAATACAAGTGATATCAGTATCTCGAAGAATCTTGTTATGCATTCCAAGACCAAGCACATTCCCATCAAATATCACTTCTGACGTGAACAAGTGCTTGAACAAAAGGTGAAATTGGAGTATGTTTCCTCCAAAGAACAAGTTGCTGATTATTTACCAAACCTCTACCCAGGGAAGCATTCAAATATCTCAGACAGAAACTGGGAGTAGTCTCTGCCATGCAGAGGATCAAGTCTACTTAAATACAGAAGATTAAATTGGTTGTGAGGTATTGTTAGGCATCTCTGAATGCACAGGCTCAGGGGGAGCATTGGCCATATGAAAATGATGAATTGTTGGTCATATTATGTTTGAAGATGCAGCATGATCTCAGGGGGAGCATGGCATTATCGGTTCACAGGATCTTGACCAAAATCTTTGCCATTGATGTCAAAGGGGGAGGAAAAGGAACAAAGGACTTCTGAAAGGCCATCAGAGGAAGAGCATTTCCATCAATGCCAAAGGGGGAGATTGTTGGAAACATTGTCATTGATGGCAAAGGAATTGGGAAAGACAGGAGCAGCACCTAAACTATCCATAAGGCAAAAGAGATAGAGAGGTAGAAGAAGAAACAGATGAGACAGAGCAGTGGAATTGAATTATGGGTTTAATACAGTTTGCAAAGGAGATTAAGAGCTTCTAGGAAGAAACAAGGTAATATATTGAAGTAAAAATTGAATATCTGGCTAAGATTTGTTTATGTTAATGAAGACACGTGGAATTGTGTTAAGTATGAGTAAATCTGGAATATATATGACCTGTGTGATAAATTTAATAATGGGCAAAGGATACCTACAGTGCCCAGAAAAGAATGAAATCATTGCTAGGGATATGTGTATATTGACTAATGTAATTCTTGTGTGGAATCCCCTGAATCTCTGTATGAGTCGCTGCGAATGGAGTTAAAAGTGAAACCCTGTTGAGGAATCATGGTGGTAGGATTCAAATTCCAGGGTGAGACCTTCTTGTAATGAAGATCTGGCTTAGTTTGATATTTTCAGTCGTGGAACTACTTGGTTGTATATATAGGGGGCTCTCGAGGCATTCAGTGTATCCATTGAAGAACTTAATGGTGGAAAAGATATGATGTTTTTGAATGTACAGGTAGAAGCAGAACTGTGACAGGATAGAACTCCAAAATGGAAGGTTGACATGTTATATATATCATAGCAGAATTGAGGAATGGCATTAAATTGTCATGAGTTAATGTTTATAAGGAAATCCTGTTGAAAGAGAACTACATTTGTTTTTTGGTTACTGGAAATCCTGCCAAAGATAGACCAGAGTTATAGCGCAAACCCAATCTAACCCTTTGGAATCATGAACGGAACCATGAGCGAAGGGCAGAACCACGAAGGAGGAACAGTGAAGGTGGTTTATGGTTTTCATCACACTGCTTTCAACGGGAAAACAATATTCAAGAGGTGGGGAGCGATTCCATAGAACGGGCGACACGCGTCCCTATACGATTCTACAAAACCATTTTTTACTGTACGCCATCGTGCGTTATAGTTCGACCTAGGATGCCCAGCGATATCATTGAGCGTCGTTGATATGGGAAGGGGTCAACGGACGACCGTCTTTTGTTGAAGGTGAGCGAAGATTAACACAGGTATGACGGGCCATTGCACATTAACAATCGGTATCGGAGGTCGAGCGATATGCATATACGCCGTTGATCTGGAAGCTTGCTAATATAACGGCGATCGGACGCTGGACTTGCGCGAAGTTTACCTATGGAACCATGCGTGTTTTTTATTGGCTATTGACTATATTTGTGGGCCTAGGGTCAAAGGTTTACCAAATTATTTGGAAGGGTTAAAATGCGAAGGGTTATCTTTAATCCTAAAGTTCTAAATTGTAAATATATTTATTTATCAATTTCGTCAAATTGATAAATAAAAATTAAAAAGAGATCAAAAAGCCTCGTGGGATAAGGAATACTGTCAAAATAATACCATTAGCGGTTCGTGGTTTTGAATCATGGTTTTAATAAAGGAAAAACTATATAAGGAGAAGAAAAATAAAGAACGGGGTGTGCATTGTAAGGGTGGTGAATAAAAATTTCTAAAAAGAATATTTGTATGGGTGAGCTTTGTTCTTAACTGATAAATCTGAAAAATACAATGCACCCATGAATATAATGATGAATATCTGGTGTGAATGACGGACGAAATCATGAGGAATTGGTGTGAGTATACAGAAAATAAATAAATCTGGTGACCAGCAAGGTATGCTGTATGGAAACTGGTGAATCCAGTAGGAAATTTTATGAAAACGTGGTCCGCAGTGGTGTTGAGGGTCAAAGCCTTCAGAGAGCGGGTTGTAGCTCCCTTCCAGTGGTAGCTGGTAAATGAGAGCAGGGGGTAGTAGCTCCCTTCCAGGAGAGGCTGGTAAACAAGAGAAGGTTGTAGCCTTCTGCAGGTCGCTGCCTGCATGCTGGTATAATTTTGCACCAGCATATATTGTAAGAAGCTTTCTCTATAATAAATATTGAAGATTGAGATTATAGCAGTGATGGTTTTCTCCCGAATTGGGTTTCCACCTTAAATCCTGGTGTTCATATGTGTTTTTTATGCTTGATAGTTTGTTCTGTTATTTTTGTTCTTTCTAAATGCTTATCTGATGCAATGCTCTAAGTAAAGACACAATAAGATATCTGGACATACATATTGGATGCAGTACTGTAACATATGGTTTTAAGAGAAAGAAAAAAAAAAGAAAAAAATTGTTCAGCCCAAAATACTGATTCACCCCCCCCTCTGAGTATTTTTTCTCAACAAAAAATATGGGGGTTACAGGGGTACAATAATAACAATAAGGAGGTTACACTAACAACAATAAGGGACTATACTAGTAATATAGGGACCTAACATCACATGTTTTAAGGTCATCATTGGTGTTCCAAACACTTCTTTTACTTTTCTAGAGGTTGCATCATATGTAATAGAAGGTCATCACATAGTTATTCAATAAATACCTAAAGGGTTTCCAAAGAAGACTATCCTTCAGTCTAGAGTCTGCACATGAGGAAATGGACAAACTTTGGCACTTCTGCAGGAGTTTTGAAAGGTCCATCAGTAGAATGTACTGGTAAGGTAGGTGGTCTATTCCTGTATGAAGACAAATTGTAGCAAGGAGAAGAGGATAGAATTTTTATTATATATGACTATGGTTTTTGAGCTCAATGGTCAAGCAGAGTGCCAAACAGTGATCAATGGTAGAAATGACCTAGAGGAAGCACTAAATCCTAATATCCTCTTCCACTAGGCTAGGGTTTTCTATGGAAAATAGGCATAGGAGAAGAAGATCCATATGGTAGGTCATATCATCAAGCATGAAGCCATACCGACTCATAAACATCATTCCTCCATCATTTTCCAGGAATTCATTCCAAGAGCCAAGCCATTTGTCACACATAGGGCCAGTTTTGCTTCAAACTATGTTTCTGACCAAACATAGATGAATTTGACAAATGTGGGAGAGGATTTTGTCCATCATAGGTCCAAGAAGAAAAACCGCCTTCCAATTTTACACATGTGTCATGGTTTTAGAGCAATGTAAAAAATATAGCTGTCTCGAGAGAATTGCTGCACTTCTCGAGTGACCTTGGGAAAATAAATTTTTATCATAGACGGAGTGTCCAAATTACTTTTATGATGATTCAAATGACAACTAAAGTGGAATATATTTACAATGAGATATCATGAGCTAAATTTGTAGTTGAGGAAGGCGTCCAAAAGTTTTCTGCACTAGCACTCTGCATTGCTACACCATCATTAAGCCCTTTTTGACCAGTATTGGGAGAATCAACTTTTGGTAGGTCAAATCAAATCCAATCAGCAAAAAAAAGGCATATTTCGAAAGCCATTAGGATACGATTTCCAATGAGCTATCATGGGCCCAATTTGGACACCAGGAAGGCCTCAAAAATCCCTCTGCAAAAAAGCGTTGCGCGCTTGGGATTGAGCGTTGCATGCCTGGGATTGAGTGTTGCACTTCTAGGATTGAGCACTACGCCCTTGGCTTAGGCATTGTGTCCTTGGCCAGGAGGGATTCCTAGGAAAATTAACCACTCAAAACACCTCAATTTTTCTCCAAATCACTTCTAAAGGTCCTCCAAGCATATTCAGTGGTAAGTACATCACATACACTCACCTTCAAGAAAATTTTGGTTATTTTTTTAATCAATGGAATGGAACCCTAAGATCAAACCCTAAGTTTCAACCTTGAAATCACTTTTTTCAATTGCTTCATTTTACTAGATAGAGGGATTACACTGTTTGAGGATTGTTCATTCACCTAAGCTGTCCCTACACCCATTCCATTCATTCAATCAGTCCCTCCACTTGCAAAGGCAGACAGTCAATTACCATCCTTCATATCAATTTGGCATCAGCCAAAAAGTGTTTCAAAACAAATTTTAAACATATCAGCAGAGGGTTGTCATTGAGTTGTTAGCCTCTCATTCATTCCTCCTTCACCATCACTTCCCATGATGACCTTTCCACATCACCTCTCAGTCACATACCTTCACCTCATAATTATCCTCCTTCATAACCATATCAAAACCCCTCACCATCATCTCATGGTACTAGTGCATCAAATAGTAAGAGAGATGGCAATGAGGAATCAAACAATGAGAAATCAATAAGTGAGGTAGAAAATAACGATGAGTTAGAAAGGGACAATGATAAATATGGAAATGAGGAATCAAGCAATGAGGAAGAAAGCAATCAAGAAGAAAACAGTGAGGCAGATGCCAATGAGGAAGAAAGAAATGAAGAAGAACATAGTGAGGAAAATGTCAGTTAGGGTAGTGAGGAACATATCATTGAAGAAGATGGAAATGAGGCAGAAAGTAGTAGTGATGATCATAGTGGGTCAAAGAGCCATGAGAGAAGTGATGATGGAAGTGGGTCAAAGAGTGATGATGATAGTAATGATGGCAGTGAGACATATTTCATTCATGATGAAACTAAAGAAGAGGAATAACAGCTTCCTAGGAAGAGGCCAAGGACAATTGTATTGAAGAAATCCTTCGGCAAAGAAAGGGAGCAAGAGACAACATTGGCAGAGCATCTCACTCCAAGTGAGCTGCTTGCCATGGAAATAGACTATGATAGGGAATATTGGTTAGAGAGGGCTAATGTACACTTAGAGGATCAACTAGAGAAGACCAAGAGAGACCTTGACATGCAAAGGAAGATGGCAAGGCATTATGCCTTAATAAACAAGATTGCAAGGGCCAAGCTCAAAAGAGAACTTAAAAATATTCAATCCCTAAAGGAGGAAAAATACAAAGAAAAAACTTGACATTCTTTCTGATGCATCCCTACAACCATCCCAAACATGATGAACAAGACAAATGCAAATTTTGGCACATTTTTGGAAATTTTGAATTTTGACTGTTTTGAAGGGCCAAGCGCACAACGCCACTGGCGCTGCACTCTTTTTTGGGGAATACATTGGAGGAAAAATTGAAATTTTCAGAATTTTTTGGCCAAGGACATCCCCCTCACAAATTTTCAGCTCATTTAGAGAAAAACTGGTCCTCCAACAGTACCAAAAACATGCAAAAAATCAACTTTCTGCCCTATTTTTAGAGCTGGTGTTGCGCCATGCGTAGTCTTTGGAGATTGGATGTTTGAGAAGGTAAATGGACACCAAATTGAAACCTAAAGGTATATTTGGAAATTAAAAAATCCATCCTTTCCAATGAGCTATCATGGATCATTTGGACACTGGGAAGGTCCCCACATCTTAGCTGCAAAACATGTTATTTTCCCAGTGTTGGCACTGCGCCCTTGGCCTTGGCACTACGCCCTTGCTAGAAATTCAAAAAAAGACACTTGGAGTTAATGAAAAAGATATTTTGAGGGTTTTTGAGGCAAACCACTCCAAATTTAGTTCAAAATTTATGTTAGAAGTTATTTTTCATTTATTGAGTTAGGATATTTTGTGCCTTGGGTCTTGCATGGTCTCTTTGGGCAAAAATGGCATTTATGATGTAATTAATGATATTTTGGAGACCTAGCTTGGGTTTTGGTCGTCTTTGCAAGTTAAATATTCCATTGAGGCCTCATTGTACATGTTGGTTGTTAGCAGTTTGCTGAGCGAGATATCTCATAGACTTGGAGTTGGAAGGAAGTTTGGCTTTGGAGCTTTGTAACATGCTTTTGGACTGAATATCAATGGACCAAGCACATTTAATGGATACATGAACTTTTTCAATGGAGATTTTTTAATTTTCTTACAATTGTCTCCTTATGTTCTCATATTTTTCATTAATTTCTCTTATGGTAGAGCAGAAAGCTTAGCTTAATATTTGTTGTTGGAGGCACCTTAAGTTTGTCTGATTCTTGTCATTTAAATGTTTTCTTCTACTAGGTTTGATTAAAGAATTCTTGAATGCTCTTTGATTTCAGTAAATTGATATCTTAAATGCCCTATTTTTCTGAAAGTAATACTTAGAGAATTCTTAACTGCTCTTTGGGGTTACTTGATTGTTGTTTTTAGGTTTTCCTCATGAAGTCTAGCTAAAGAATCCTTAACTGCTCTTTAGTCTTACTAAACTATAGTCTTCAAAGCTTTCCTTGTTTGAAGTATAGGTAAAGGATTCTTGATTGCCCCTTATTTTTGCTTCATTCATAACTTACTGTCATCCCATACTCATTTTATCTAAAGGATCCATCTGGGTTTGTTAACTTTCCCTATAAAACACCCTTGACCTATTGTTGCACATTTTATGAGATTTTGTAGACCCCATAGCCCAATGGATTGTATTTCTCTTACCCTATCTGTTCTTCTTAACAATCTAACCAACCAATAAAAACAAATAAACAAACCCTAATCATTATAACTAGCCCAAAATAAATCAAGTTACATATTTTACACAATTATAGAGAGAGCCCTCTCTAAGTCCAGGAAGGCTAGATCCCAGGGCTCCAAAGATTGGCTTGATGTTACCCTTGTTCAGTTTGGTATTTCCAATCTGACAAATTAAAAGGAGCTAATAGGCTGTATGCACAAATAAATATAAAAAATATTTGTATGTATAATTCTGCTGATAATTTAATAGCAAAGTGGTCTAGAAGATGACAATTTGAGGCTCAACATCTTGATTAACCTTGGCCATCTAAAATTGAAACCTGCTGGACTAGAACTAAACGAACATATACACCAATAAAGAGGTGTATTGGAATACTTTCTCTATATTAAACCTTAAGAATTGGTCATGTATAGTATCAACCACCAATTTGGCATAGCTGAATATGAATGAGAGCTTGGCATCTGATGAAAGGATGGAAAAAAAAACTGTTATACCCTCATCAACCCATTGGTCTATGTGATACCCTAGCAATTATTACAAGACAATGATTATATGTTGGGTTCTGTTAGGAAAAATAGAAGAAGGATATTGAGGGTTATTTGTAGGCATTGGGGCATCAATGGCCATAAAAAGTTGCAAATTTTTGGCTCTGCTGGCAAAGTCAAGCTTCTGATAAAATTCGCTAAGGGCTTCATAAGAGAAAGGGACTATTTTTTTAGGAGTGGGGGCCTTCATTATTTGTTGGATGGATTTGGAATTGATTGTGAACAAGATTTCTCCCATTGGGGTGACTATGGTTCTCTAAATAATGTCATAATAGAACTGACATTTTCTAATGAACTATGGGAAACTATGGGTTTTGTGAAAAATTTAAGTAGATAATTGGGTCTCCCATTGGCCTATATCAGAAAATTATTCAAGAAATTTATCCTAAAGCCATCATTAGACATCAAATAAATTGAAGTCTGACTCTGTCTCTTGTATTTTAAAGTCTCGGTCTGCTAGATTCAAGTGATCCAGGTCTACTTGTGGGTAGACCATAACATAAAGTCCTTATCCTAAGTCCCGATATTAAATGGCTGTTGATATAGCTTCGGAGGCATTATGTCTTCTATAGCTTATTTATCTCTTTTCAGTGGAGAATGGGGTGAAAGAATAAGGGAAAAAAGAGAGAGATTTGTTACAGATCAGCACTGGGGGTGGACGAAATAGAAAAAGGGAATGACACTAAAAATTAAACAATTCTAAGGAAACTACAATCTGTGTAGCTGAGAGCTAATATTCCTTTCAAGAATAGTGGTTGATTATGATTTTTATGCAATTCTCTACAAATCCAATACCTGGAATGATTTAACTCAATAAGCAAAGTAAGCTCTGCTTTAGGCATGAATTCGGGTTTTAAACTGTGATTGGTGTAGAAATTATAAAACTAATGCATTATATATCCAAGATTCTTCTAATCACACACTATTTTAACTTCATGCACAATATATAATTTATTCCACCATTGATCATCACATGTGGAAATTAAATCAATCGCATGCACACATTGAAACCATAAAAATTCACACATATTAACACAGTGATTTTGCGGGAAATATTGAAGCTAAAAACCCCAATTATTTGTATATAATATATGTCATAGAGATCATGTAACAATCCTCATACAAAGCTAGTAATATCAAGCTCTCAGTACAATTTCTACACACTAATCAAGTCCAATCTAGCAAATCCATGCACCAATCTCTGCCACCTGCTAGCCTGCCTCTACTGCGCAATCCCTGCTGAAGAATGGCTCTGAATGAAATCGAATTTCCCTAGCCTTTTTCACGCAATCCTCATTAGCATCTCCACTGAGTTTTGGATGCAATCATTGCATCACTATAGTCACGACTAATAGTCATCTTTCCCTTTCACCTATCTCTGCACTGGTCTCCAATGAAACTACCCATGCACTCTAGTTAACTGATGTATTCTTCAGTTGATTAATGAGTTAATATTTAGTGAATCTATTATTAATTAATTCACACCACTCTCACTAGTGTATCAATCAGTTAGACTAGATACAACTAGCTCAACTGTGTCTAACTGAGTTAAACTGAACAAAACTCCACCAACTACTTCTACAACTCCACCAAACTCTGTCACATGAGTTCTAACTGAAGTCCTCCATGCAATACCTCCACTAAACCCTCAGGAATAGCGTAATTCCTTATGTTAGCTACTGTGCCAAATCTGTGCACTTAACTAAAGTTCTCAAAGAGAATAAGATAATGTTTAGAGTCCAAATATTATTCAGAGCTAATAATATTCGACATATCTATTTTTAGACTGGCAGTCTAAAAATAGACTCTGCCCAATATGTCTAAAAATAGAAGTCCATATATTTTTGCAACTTGACCAACCATCCACAAATAGCATCTTGCAACTCATAGAATATGATCAACATGTCTAAAAATAGACTTGCGCCAAAAATAGCCTGTGGGCCCACTTAGTGAAGGTGACTCTTTTCACTAAGCTAATCATCTTGTTGCAATCTCAACACTCCCTCTCAACAAGATAGGGATTATCTGCCACCCTGATCCTGTCTCTATGGTATTCTAATTTTCTCTTGGTGAGCACCTTCATTAGAATGTCAGCATCCTGATCCTCCGTAGGAATGTAAGATAGTAACATGATCTTCCACTACACACAATCTATGATATGATGGTACCAGATGTCAATATGTTTAGATCTATCGTGAAATAATGGATTAAATGAGAGTTTAATGCAACTCTGATTATCACAATATATCACAGTAGGATCTAAGTGTGAACTGAACAACCCGACCAGGATCTTCCTCATCCATATAGCCTCGCATGCAGCCAAACTTGCTGCCATGTACTTGGCCTCCGCTAAACTGAGTGCCACAGATCTCTGTTTCTTGCTGTACCAAGAAACTGCTGTAGACCCGATACTAAAAATCCCTCCAGATGTGTTCTTTCTGTCCGTTGGGCTCCCTACCCAATCTGCATCCGTGAAGCCATGTAGCTTCACCTCATCTGACTGTCTATACCACAATCCATATCCCGATGTGCCTCTGAGATATCTCAATACATGCTTTTCTGCCTTCCAAAAGAGCTTGGTAGGCTTAACCATAGCTTGTGAAAGCTGGTTAACAGCATAGCAAATGTCCGGTCATGTATTGACTAGATACATGAGTGAACCAACCAACTGTCAGTAAATAGTGGCATCCACTACCTCTGCCAATGTAGCATCCTCTTTCCTCCAACCACCAGGAAGAGGAGTGTCGATAGGCTTGCAGCCTTGCATGTTGAACTTCTCCAAGATCTCCCAGGCATACTTTCCTAGAGACACAAACAGTCCATCCTTCCGTTTCAAAATTTATAATCACAGGAAATGATGAACGAGGCCCAAGATCTTCATCTCAAACTCCTTTGCAAGATCAACCTTGCATGAGAGTATCAACTATTCATCACCTATCAATATCAAATCATCTACATAAAGTACAATGATTAGCAACTTACCCTCCACCACAATCTGGTATAGGTTTGGATCTGCCTCACTCTTGGTGAATCCAAGACCGGTGAAATAACTATATATCCATGTGTACCAAGCATGAGGTGCTTGTTTCAGCTCATACAATGCTCTTTTGAGCCTACACACATGCGACTCACTCCTGAAGATTTCGAATCCTTCAGGATGCTCTATGTACACCTCCTCCTCAATGACTCCATTGAGGAATGCAGTCTTCACATCCATCTGATGAATGTGCCAGCTCATCTGTACTGAGAGAGCAAGGATGGTCTGTATGGAAGAATACTTTGCGACAGGTGCAAAGGTTTCTTCATAGTCGATCCCCTCGATCTGTGAGAAGCCCCGGGAAAAAAATATTGCTTTGTACTTCTCGACGCTCCCATCAACATCTTGCTTCACTTTGTAGATCCATCTCGAACCTACCATTGATTTCCCTTTCGGCCTTGGGAAAATCTCTCATGCATTTTTTCTGACAATCGAATCATACTCTTCGACCATGGCATCTACCCATGCAGGGTCCTCCACAGCTTCCTCGAAAGAAGATGGTTTTGTCACAATACACTTGATCATTAGAGCCATGTATCCAGTATATCGGTCAGGTGACTATCTCTATCTGCGCTGTGATGTATGTGCTCCTAAATTTTGTGCTGCATCTTGATTCATTTGCTCAAATTTTGTAGTGCACTTCCACCCTTTGATGTTTGGCACTACATGAGTGGTTTCTTCCACTCCATGAACCTCCTCTTGTGGTTGATCCACATCTTGAGGCTCATCCTTAGGAACTATTAGCTCCTCATCTACATGCAAGTGTAGCTCCCTCTCAAGCGAAAACTTCATGGCTTTCTCCTCATGAAATTTGATATCTCATTGCACAACAGTCTTCCGACTGTCTGGAAAATACACACGATAATTGTGGGGTGTTTCTGTGTACCCCACAAATATCCCAACCTCTGCGGTTGGCTCCAACTTCTTCCTAGCATCCTTTGTCACATGAATGTAAATAGGTGAGCCAAAAATCTTCAAATGAGAAATATCAGGCTTCTTACCAGAAAACGCCTCTTCGGGTGTACTCATGCCAACTAATCTATGAGGAAAACGGTTTTGCACATAAAACGCAGTGTTGCAAGCTTCAGCCCACAAGTGTATGGGAAGGCCCTAATCATGCAATATCGCCTATGCAACACCCACGATTGTTCTATTCTTTCGCTTCGTGACCCTATTCTATTGTGGGTTATGAGGTGCTATGAGCTCTCTTCCAATTCCTTCTATGCTACAAAAGTATTTGAATTCATGAGAGATGAATTCACCACCATTATCGCTCCTAAGAGCCTTCACCTACTTCCCCGACTCTTTCTCCACCAGTGCCTTGAACTCATAGAACTTTGAGAATGTCTCGCTCTTCTTTTGCATGAAGAAGATCCAGTACTTACGAGAAAATTCATCAACAAATATCATATAATACCTGTGATTTGCTGTCGAAGCTACTGAGAAAGGTCCACACACGTCTATGTGAATTATCTCAAGGATCATCATGGTGTGACTATCCTTCTCATGAAAGGTGGCTTTCATAAATTTTCCCAAAGTACATCCCTTGCACTGATCTAACTACGCAAATGTACCTTTGGGAAGCCCGGTATAAATCTGCTATAAAATTTTCAAAGCACCATGGTGAAGATGGCCCAATCTCCTGTGCCACAATTCGCCCTCATCCCGGCTCACCACTCCTTCTACTTTTCCTTCCATTGCTGCGTAGCCATCTACCTGCAATTGATAAAGGTTCTTAACTCGAACCCCTATCCTCCAGGTTTCACCAGTTTCCTTACTGGGCAGGAAAGCCTTTCCCTCGCTAAAGACAACATCATATCCCTTGTCTTCCAACATCACCACAGAGATCAGATTCTTCTTCAATCCTGGAACATGCATGACATCCTTCAAGATGAAATGTTTGCTAGAATCCCTCTCAAATGAAATGGTCATGATACCAATCGCACAGTATCTACCATCATCGCCCATCTCAATGTGCACTCCAAGATATTTCTCATCCAGATCAGTAAAAAAATCTTTGTCTCCAGTCATATGGAAATATGCACCACTATCAATAAACCACACTGATCCCATCAAACTTAAGACCAAGCATGCGATCAATGAAAAATATAGCTCAAGTTGCGAGGCTAAGGCCTCTCCAGTTGCAGATCCAACAACCTACTTATTTTTCTTCTTCTGTTGACAATTAGTGGCGTAATGTCTGTGTTGGTGACAGTGAAAGCACTTCACCTTGGACATGTCCTGCTTCTTGCCTTTTGCACTGGATTGAGAAGAATTTTTCTTTCCCTTCCCTTTCCTTGCTTTGGCAACCAAAGCGAAATTTTCTTCATCTTCATTCTTCGATGAAGATCCATCCCTGGTACTCCTCCTTGTCTCCTCTTGCATAAGATCCGACCAAAGTCACTCCCATCCCAGCAGTTTCTCTTGACCATTGACAGAGTCCTTGTAGGAATGCCAACTCTTCGAAAGCCCAAGGAAAGACAAGCTCACCAAGTCCTCTTCATCTACAGTAACCCCCACACTTCCCATCTCATCTCTACACTGGACAAACTTCATGAGGTACTTGGGTATACTTTTTCCCTTCTCCATTTTTATTTTCCTGAGCTTATCTTTAAGCGCCAACTTCCTCTAGTCACTTTTGCTTTGGAACAATTCTATCAAAGCTTTCCACATCAAGAATGGAGAAGCTTTACCATGAAGCCTGGACACTATGTGATCCTTCACACCTTCCAACAAAATTCTTCGACACTTTGCTGTCTTCTTTTTCCATGCGTCAAGTGTGGCAACATCGCTAGAAGCAGGTTTTGGAATTTCTGCATCTATGAACTCCTTCAACCCATTATCCTCCAACACCACCTCCATCCTATCCTTCCCTAAAATATAATTCTATCTGCCCTCAAGGGCATACTCCAATCATAATCCATTGAAAGACATCTCAACTTTGACACCAAGAAAACACTGCAGAAAATTCAAATTCCACCAGCACAAAACTCAATTGCTTCAATAATTTGCAATTGCTCCAATGATCAACACTCTGATACCATGTAGAAATTATAAAAATAATGCCTTATATATCCAATATTCTCTTTATCACACACTATTTTAACTTCATGCACAATAAAAAATCTATTCCACCATTAATCATCACATGCGGAAATTAAATCAATTGCATGCACACATTGAAACCATAAAAATTCACACACATTAACACAATGATTTTACGGGAAATCCTGAAGCTAAAAACCACAAATATCTGTATATAATATATGTCATATAGATCATGTTGAACAATCCTCATAAAAATCTAATCATATCAAGCTCTCAGTACAATACAATCGCTACACACTAATCAGGTATGATCTAGCAAATCCATGCACCGATCTCTGCTACCTGCTAGCATGCTTCTACTACACAATCCCTGCTAAAGAATGGCTCTGAATGAAATCAAATTTCCCCAGCCTTGCTCACGCAATCCTCATTGGAATCTCCACTGAGTGTGGGATTCAATCAATGCATCACTGTAGTCACAACTGATAGTCATCTTGCCCTTTCACCTATCTCTCCACTGGTCTCCACTGAAACTATCCATGCACTGTAGTTAACTGATGTATTCTTCAATTGATTAATGAGTTAATATTTAGTGAATTAATTATTAATTAATTCACACCACTCTCACTAGTGTATCAATCAGTTAGACTAGATACAACTAGCTCAACTGTGTCTAACTGAGTTAAACTGAACACAACTCCACCAACTACTTCTACAAGTCCACCAAACTCTGTCACATGAGTTATAACTGAAGTCCTCCATGCAATACCTCCACTAAACCCTTAGGAATAGCGTAATTTCTTATGTTAGCTGTTGTGCCACATCTGTGCACTTAATTGAAGTTCTCCAAGAGAATAAGATAATGTTTAGAGTCCAAATATTATTAAGAGCTAACAATATTCGACATATCTATTTTTATACTGGCAGTCTAAAAATAGACTCCGCCCAATATGTTTAAAAATATAAGTCCGTCTATTTTTTCAACTTGACCAACCATCCAAAAATAGCATCCTGAAACTCATAGAATATGATCGACATGTCTAAAAATATACATAGTCTAAAAATAGACTTGCACCAAAAATAGCCTATGGGCCCACTTAGTGAAGGTGACTCTTTTCACTAAGCTCATCATCTTGTTGCAATCTCAACAATTTGGGGGGACAATTGAGTTAGCACAGGTTCATTGGATAATGGCTTGACCATTTATTGTGTAGTGGTCTATTGACGGGATTGAATGCAATTAGACGGAGGGGACAACTAGGTGTGGATGTGGTACGAATGCATAGGGCAATGACTAGTCCAATGGTTGGGGGGCGCAATGGTTTGGTTTTGCAGTGGAAACCACTTTCGGAGGGGGGGTATCGACGGTATATGGTATCGGAAGGGGGGGGGGGGGGTGACGCAAATAAATTTTTGAGTTCCATGTTGCGGTTTTAGAGGTATTGGGTATCGCACAGTTCGGAACCCCCCCCCCCAATTTTTAAATTTTGGAGGGTGAGGGTAGGCCGAAAGGTAATCTTGGGCATCAAATGTGTAGCAGTGAGCAGAGATGATGGGGAGTTGCGAGTTAATTAAGATAGATGGGGCATGTGATATGATGGTGGGGTTAGGGGAAAATGAATGGTGGGGGTAGTGTAGAACTTGCGATAAAATGAAAATGTGAATGTTTAGGGGGTCGGGATGAGGGAAAATTAATGTTTTCGGGACTTAGGATAAGGTTCATAACATAAAGTCCCTAAATTTATGTTACACGTTATTTTTTCACCATCACATTTTACTGTCCATATAGGTCCATCACTACCTATATTATGCTCCCTTAGAAGTCAAAAACCCTAAGGTTCCCAAACCAAGTCTTGGAATTGAAGAAAAGCTCATTAAAAACCTTAAAAGTCTAACTCCACACTTTTCCTAGTCCTTTCCCACGGGTCTGCGGATATTTTTTCTATAGCCTGCGGCAGCTCCTGCACGTTCTGCTTATAAAACCTGCAGACCCGTGTAAAAATTCAAATAAAGGGAAAAGTAAGTTATAGAAACCTAGTTGGTCGAATATTCTCCCAACTGGAAGTTTCTAGAGGCACAATTAGTTCAAAATTTATCCCTCCACTCATGGAGGTTATCCCTTGGTCTATGGAGCTCAAATCCCTTCATGAGAGGAATCCATCCCCCTATTCATGGAACTAAAACTACCTCCATTTCCCTATAAATTGAGCTCATGTTTTAGTCTTAAGTGTAGATTATACCTTGTATATGGTAATTGTTGAAGAAATTCTCAAGAGAGCATACTCTCTACACTAGTTGATGTTGGCATGAGAATGATCACACCCTGATGTCCATAACTCCATGCTAGTTCAAAGAGAGGAAGGCTTATCAAACTGAAGGAGGAATGGTTATTTAGAACCCCGAGAGAAACTTGTACAACATCAAGGCATCAGGTTGTAAAGTTACTCTTTTCATTCAAGATAATACATATGGATCTCCTTTCTCATTGAGTTGTTGTTGTGCTTATTTGAATAATTTAGTACTTAGACTCCCTGATCACTAAGTTAGACTAGATGTTCTTAATTATTACATGTTGGAGGTGATTTTAATTCTTTTGTCTGTCTTTCATTGCAGGTTCTACTTACTAAAGAAGCCTCTTTGGAGTGACTGGATAAAAGACTGCTCCGAATGTTAGATTTCAAGGTAGGGGCATGTCCTCTTTCTTTATTTATAATAATTCTGAATTTCAAATAATCTAGAGAAAACGATTTACAAATGGATCTTTGTTTCTAGCTATTTGTAGGATACTAGGGAGATTGCTCTTGTCTGCAAGAGGGATTAATCTTCTTAACACTTTATGGAATCACCTCTCTTTGAAGTTTAGTGTACAAATACACTTTTATTTATATTTTTCTTTTTTCACAAAAATGCAAGTTGTGTCTCATGGAGTAATCTTCATATTTTCTTCCATTTCTCTCCTTCAACATTTCTACCTACCCAAACTACAAGTCTAGCATTTTTCCTTCTCTTTCAGGGTACATTTGGACATTCATACCCTTAAACCTCTTTTATTTTGAACTTCTATCCTAACCTATATCCCTTATTTCTCCCACTGTTCCAGATTAAGTTGTTGAACCAATTTCATTTGTACCTAATCTATTAATATGCCAATATTAAACAGTTTGGAAAATCCTCATTTTCTACTGCAATTAAAAAAAATTAAAAATTTTACAACCATGCTTAAACTATATGATTGAAAAACCTTTCTAAAGAGTAGTTTAGTTTTGATTTGCATCACTTTCAGAGCTATTCATTTTTTTGTGGGGTTTTATTTTCCTTTTTTACACCCTCTTTTCCTTCTTCCTTTCTTTGTTTTTTTTTTTTAAATTCTTTGGCAATGTTTTGAATATTGAAATTTATATACAATATGAAAGTTTGAAAGTACGAAATTTTCAGTCACATTTTGATACTGTAAATTACATGACTCTAACATAGTTTTCAAACACATATTTTTTGAGGATCGGTGCAAGTACTGACTTCAGGCTTGCATTGATTCTTTTTTTTTGCATAGGCTATGCGCCGATCAGTGCTCCTATTTTCAAAATAGGCATTATAGATGCAGAGAGTGAAAAAACAAGAAATATTTCCAAAAAAAACCATTGAATATGGATTTTAAAGCTCGAATCTTTAAGAATGGGTGGTATAACTGTTATTGGCAGGAAGAAATTAGAAATCAATATGTCTATTGAATGGAGGGAGAGAGAGAATGAGGAAGAGGATAGAGAGGCCATAGAAGATCCATATTGTCTGGCTACTTGGAGGAACTATGGGCTCCTCAAGTTCTTCCTAACACCAATCTTAAGATCTTAGCCCAATTCACTACAATATCTAGTAAGCACATGGGACACTAGTCGAGAAAGATTCATGATTCGTGATTAAGAGCTATAGATTGATATCTATGATATCTATCTCATTACAAGCTTGTCACGGAGTGGGGAATGAGCCCGATCAGTAGGAAGTTGAATTCTAGGTGAGAGCATGGACATGCTGATAGGGAGACACTACCAAGAAGAAGACAAGTCGTCAAGCTACAAGGTTGACATAAGGACACTCAACAAACTTCCTTTAAAGGTAGTTGTGCATACCATAAGATGTGATGCTGGGGCACATGCTCCACATGAGGCTACCAAGACTCAACTTCAGAATGCCATAGACTACATGGCACCCACTATATTCAACTACTCATAAGTGGTTTTGAGTAACATGAATATATAGTTAACAAAATGAAAAAATGGCCGACTCAAACAATTTGTGTATGGTTCAATTCTGGCATCATTCTTCCTAGAGCATGTACTTTTGTTTCAGTTTCAATGGGCAAAAGTGGATGTGTTAGCACCACGAGATCCTCAGATGATCCAATGGAGTCAGTTGATGCCTCACTCAGGAGGTGCTAAACATATGTCGTACGAACCAACTTTTTTTTTGTATGGTTGAGGCATCAAATCATTGTGGTGGAGGACTGGCCATATTCTGGGACCGATTTTAGAGGTGACCCCGATCTTCCTCTTCCAGAAGGTGCTCATTGGGATGATGGAGGTAAAACTTGTTTTTATTTTGTTAAGTTTTTCACGTTTATATTTTCCCTATATACGTGTTCTGATGTTTAAACTTAGATATGCGGATGTTGGACCTCAAATATTTGTTGGGATGTCCCCATAGCAAGAAGAGTGATGAGGCAGTTTGAGGCTACTCCTTATGAGGAAGGTGCTGATAATGAAGAGTAAATAGCCTAGAATCTAGATGCATTGAGCAGCGGGATTCCAAAGTACACCCATGTTCATGATATCCCTCGTCATTACCAGAGGCACACTGTGGGGGTCTCAGACCGTATTCATTGGTTGTTGACTCAAGTTATCCAAGTAGTGACTTGTTATCATGAGCATCATGCTAACTACTCTTATAGTCTTAGTTCTATAGCTTTTGTTTTTGAGACTTATGAGTCATTCATGTATCAGAACACATGGTTTTTGGATGATGACGTACTGAAAAAAATTGCAAGAATTATCGACATATATATTTATATATATATATATATATATATATATATATATATATATATATATATATAATTTCTTGTTTAATGTATCATGTGATGATGATCATGGTTTTACAAATTCCTCACATTTGTATCTAGAAAAATGCATCCGTTAACCAAGTAAAACAAGATAAGCAGGAAAATTTCTCACAAAAATCACACCAAAACCAAACTATAATTTATGTACAAAATTCATTATACGAAAGACAAATGGTTTCATTTTTACACAAGCTTAAAACACGAGAAATTTTTCTTCAAAATGGTTTGATTTTTACACAAGCTTGAAAACCTGGGAAACTATGCTTGGAATAAGTGTGCATGCCCCCAACATGGTGACTGAATTCGAGGTACATGCCCCCCCCCCCCCCCCCCAAGCTTCATTTCATTCACCTAAGTAGACTGCTAGTTACTCACATGTGGATGGAATGGAGGTTCATTTATGAGATCAAGTGAAAGTCTCGACTTGGATTTTACAAGATACAACCAAAGACTTGAATTGAAGGTGAAATTTTTTCATTTTTTAATGAGATTGACATAGTAAAAGAACTATGCTCACAAATACCTATTTCATTTTTTAATGAGGTTGACACAATAAAATAACTATTCTCATGACACCTTGTTTCATGTTTTAAAGAGGTTGCCACAAGAAAAGGAACTCGTCTCTAGAGAGCTTAAGTCATTTTTTAAGGAGCTTGACACAAGAAAAGAAAAAATGCTCGGAAGAGATTTTTTATGACACATATGAAGTCATGGTTTCTAATAGGTTCTCATTTGATGGGAGAACAACACTATATAAATCTTTAATATTCCTACATTAGCATGCAGCTATTAGGCATATTAATTTTTCTCCAAACACATAGTTAGATGAATAAATGGGTAGGGAGACCCATAAATATTTCTAGAAGCAATAAAAACCATCTTAATGGGGAAAGGATCATATTCACATATGGATAAAAACACCTTCATTTGTGAACAAGGCTTAATGCATGTAGACAAAGTCAAGTTTGACCAGGTCAACTAAGCTAAGATGGAGGATGTGGAACATTAATGAAGATAACTCAGTGGGAATATAGATTTTTTTAGATAGATAAAATAAAGCCACATTGAGTGCGGAAGAAGAATTTGCATGGAGATCCAGTCAAGGTTGATCCAGTCAATATTGATCCAATAAAAATTGACTAAATCAAATAGCATTGTAAAAATATGAGTAAGACTAATGGAGACAATGAAATTTTGGAGGGAGATTCATTGCAGGAAGATGGAAACCCTAATGAGTGGGACCCAAGTTGAGAAGGCTCACATTTTTTATAAGGAGGAGGATGGCAGCCATATGGGGTTAGCTTATGATGATTATTTTATGATTATATGGTCTATTTAGACATATTTTCTTTCTCCGGTTGTTTAACTCAGATAGAGTGTTGTTTAGCACAAGGTCTTCCTGTTTAGGAATTCCTTCTCTTCCATTGAGTAGCTCTTGGAGGAGTCTTGCACCATATTGTACACTATCTAGCTTGAGGCAAAGCTTCATCTTCCTTTGACAACACATATCCTATTGAGGGTTTGCATGTTTCAGTAAGGTACAGCAAGTGGAGGCTAGATTTTCAGATGTAGGCCATTTCAATGCTTCTTTTCAGTGGAGGAGTATTCTAATCCATTGGGAGGACAATATTGAAGTTTTTGAGATATATTTTCATATCTTGGCTGTAGTCCAACATTATTTTGTCCCATACAATGCAGAAGAATTCTAGATCTATGTTATTTTTGAAGGAGTTTCTGCAGTGTGCTTCAGTGCACCATTTGGAGAGTTGATTTTCTGGGTGTTGGGGTTCTGCCCTTCACTTTGGAGATCTGTTTGAGGATATCCTTTTCTTGTTTATATAATATCAAATCCAATTTCCAAATACGAATATTTCCATAGATATGCAGTCTTAAAACTTAGATCTACATTTTGTACATGGTGTATTGTTGAAAACCCCAAGGGGGATTGATAAAAGAGCTTGTATAGTGCATGGATCTGCTATAGATCTATCTTTTTGTCCACATAATTGCTCTAGGTATGATGTACAACCTATTTCTGTTGCAAAGATAATAAAATAACATTTTCATGGTATTCCAGTTTTCATACATGGTTGCAGTCCCTATTTTTACATGATTTTGAGCTAGTTTTGGCATGGGAGGCTTGTTTAACTATGAAATAGTGATTTTTTTCTGATTTCCTTTCACATATAGTCATTATAATATCATATATAAGTGATACATGAGTTTCATTTAAATTTGATTGCACATATTTGTGAAAAATGTGTTTTTAGCATGCATTGCTGAGTAATCCCAATTTGGGATATTACAGTGGTATCAGAGCATGATCTTTGGCTCAACCTGTGAGTTTCAAGACAAATTTCAGAATGATGGAAAGAATGAGTTTTATCTCATCTCTTTTCATATCTAAGAAGGACCTCACCAAGGAGCTCAAGAAAAGAATAAGTGAAGCCAAGTTATGGTTTCAAGATGAGGAAGTTCCATGTACTTCCTATCAGCAAAAAGAAGATCCAGTATTGCATAGAGCTCCAAAGAAACATTATATGACCTTTTCATCTGAATGTAAGAGGCATAGAAGTGAAGAATACTTAGATCATGAGATTTTAAGTGAATATCTTGCAGAATATAAGTCTCAACCTAGAGCTATGAAGAAGAATTTGACTCTTCCAAAGTTTATTCAGCTCAAAGAAGATATGAGACCTTGTAGAAATAGAAGAATGAAGGGAAATATATTTATAATGTCTACCTTTGATGGGTCATCCTCATGCACAACAAAGTATTGGGTAAGGAAGTTGGATTCCTTTTTCCTACTACATCCAGTAGTGGAGAAAGAAGCTATTGAGATTGCAGCGCTACACCTTCAAGGTGAAGCACATAATTGGTGGTTCAGCCACTTGAGTCATGCAAAAGTAACCACATATGTAGATTTCACTCAAAGGTTGATCAAGAAGTTTGAAAAGAAGAAATCAGAAGGGAAGAAGCCTTCACCACCTCTTACTGTAGGATCATTTGTTTCAGGAGGAAGGCCACTTGCACCTTTGCAAGATGATCTTGATCTCTTGATGTCTAGAGTACCATGCACCATTTTGGAGATGCATGAATAAGAGGAGACTTGTACCAGCATTGATGAAGTTATATAAGAGCAACCATCATCATCAGTAGTTGGTGAAGCCATCACACCGAAAGAAGGAACCCTTGTAGCAATACATGATGTTCCCAAGTTGTACCAAGGTACGCACATGTTTCCATTTCTTATTATTTCAATGCATCATGTGGAGGATGATGGAAATGTACCATTGCATGATGAAGGATAAAAATATATTGCTGATTTGGAGCAGAAAAATTTCACTGCACTGAGCAGCCTTGATTCATTCAAGGAAGAGACAATCAGACATCCTAATGTATCATTGATGAGCTGCACACAACCCTTGAGGTTGGAATGTAGTTTCTTGGTGGATGGGATGAGCATTGTATTGAAAAATACATTGCAAAAATATGTGTTCAGCATTGGATCTAATCTTGAGACAACATCTGCACCATCATGGATATCAACAGTGCCATCATCTAGCAGCAATGATGAGTTGGGGGCCCAACCATTGTTGGAACATTCCAATTACCTTACCATATATATAAAAAGGGGGAGAAGATAGATGATGGAGGACATCTTAGGATGGATAACATCTCTCATGTTTGTGCTAGATACTCCTTGATGAGCCCTACACATCATGATGGGAGGTTTTTTCCTACCACCTATTTGGATCCTTATGGGATCAACGTGGTCATTGAGGAAATTGGATTTCAACAACCCATGAAATGCAAAGACAAAAATATGATTTGGGAGGATGGTATTCTCCATTGGAGGAATGTTGCTTTTGGACATGATGATAGACACTCACCATGGGTTGGACGGGTGATGTTGATGATAAAGAGGTTGAGAAACCACTTGCAAATCTATGACACCGAACATCAGGATGGAAGACTGCATTGGTTACTCTTGAAAGAGTTTGGTTATCCTATGACACATTCTATTTCAAAGGGTATGTGGATGGATGGATCTTGGCATGACACTTACATCATATGACATCAAGGATTTTTGATGTATTATGGTGATGTGATATCTTTCATATCAACTATTATGAGATTTCTCCAAGACTTATATGATGATGGTGTGGGGAGGCAACTAGAGCTATTATTGCTTTGGTTGTTATTGAGAGAGTATGGGATGATATTATCCCATACTTTACATGATGTTGCAAGATTAGGAGATTGAACTATCATGGTGCAAAGGGGCTACTCTTTAACCTTGGAAGATGAGGAGGTGCTTTGTAATGTTCCAAAATTTTAGCCTCCAAGCTAAATGGAACATTAGAGTTAGCAGCAGCTATAGTCGGTGAATAAATGGGAAGAAAAGCCCATAAGTATCCTAAGGAGGAATAAAATACTCCAAATGTGAAAGGGGACACTCTTTCTATCCTAATAAACACCTCCATATGTGAACAGGGTTAAATTGAAGCTGCTTTGACTAAGTCAACAACGCAGTTTTAGTGGAGGAGGAATCCTAGGTTAGATAACGCAATTTTGGAGGGAAATGTAATTTGGGTTAGAAGTAACCTAAGTGAGTGGGGTCAAGGGAAATAAAACTCACATATTATATAAGGAAGAGGATGGCATAATTATTGATCATGTTGTAGATTATTATTCTTGGCTGCCAAGAATTGTTGTTGCTTTGCTACTTCGCAAAGTTGTAGTGTTGTTTAGCACTGGGTGTTCTCGGGCGGGAATGCCACCTCTTTCATTTTAGGAGCTCATTGGGAGAGTTTTTATTCATCATTCCACATCAGGTTTTCATTTCAAGCTTCAAAAATCTTCATTAGCACAGCTTTGCTGGAGATTGTGTAGTGTTGCTGGGTGCAGCAGTGGAAGGGATTGTAATCCCGACTTCTGAGCTAGTTTCTCATTGGAGGAAACTTTCCTTCACTTGAGAGATCTGTTTGGAGAGCTCCAGCACTTATTTAAGATCTATGGTATTATACCACACATTTATCATACCCTCCCAGTGCTTTTTCTACTATGGAATGCGTTATTTTGGAGGCAGTGATCCTTGCATGGTTTGGTGGCTCTATTGCTGAGTTTCCTTGTGATTTAGAGGTTCAACATTTCATGGGAGGAAGCCCTTGAGGGATCTACATCATATCAGACATATTTCAGCCTTGTATACTCTTATTCTTTATTTTTGCAGTGATTATTCAGTTATTTTCTGAAGATCACATTTGTATGCAGAGTATTTGACAAGAAACCCTTGCCGGTTTCTTTTGTATTTTGTATAGAAGATTAGATCTTTGTACTTCAAAATTATTTATCAATACATTAGTGGATATATTTTTCTCTTATGAATTTATTTATAAACCCTCTCTTAGACCACGTAGTCCCTTGAGCAGCTGCTTCGACATTTTGCATTCTTGGGGTTTTTCACCATTTTTAGCTACACTAGTGTGGGAGGTCTGTTTAGACCACCTAGTTTGATTTTTTTCAGCTCTATTCTTGGATTTATAATGTATATTGACTAATATATGGGATATAAGAGTCTATTTCACTATTTTATTACATTTTTTACTGGAAAATTCATTTTTTATGCATGATTTATGAGCAATCCTAAAAAAGGAACATTACAGTGGTATCAGAGCATGATCTCTGGCTCAGCCTGTGAGATCCAGCTATTAGAAGAAGGAGAGATGGATAGAAGCCAACAAGATTTAGTATGTGCAGGAAGAAATGAAGACGAGCTCACAAATTTTCTTCCAAAATATATGAAGAGCTTTCAAGGAGAGCTGAAGAAAATAATATTGGAGATGAAATCTCCAAAGGAGGTTGAATCTAGAGCTAAATCTAGATTTTCACATGGTGAGTGTGAGAATGAAGCTACACTCCATGATGCATAGTGCAATCAAATTCCCAGAGCTATCCTAAGATGGATGGGAGGAGGAAGAATAATTAAAAGAATGACTCTTAGTGAATTGTCGCAGGGGTATGAATTTCAAATTGAGAGGTTTAGAGACCATATTGATTTCCAAGAGTTTTGCAAGATCTAGATGGAGAAGAGCTATTTGAGGATGTAGATAGATTTCTTCTATCTACTTTTTCTGGATCACCTACATGTTCAGTTGGATCTTGGGTGAAGGAGCTAGACTCCTATTTGCAGCTGCACCACATTTCCAAAGATGAATCCATCAGATTTGCACCGCTGCATTTTAGAGGTAAGGCTCATGCATGGTGGATTTTTGAATCTTATTCCTTAAATAATGCCAATACTTTCTCTTATGCTAGATTCATAAACACATTGATGGAGATGTTTCGTGAAAAACTTCCTAAGACACATGAGCAAGGAAAACTTGAGAAAACAAAACCCTTGCATGTGATGGAGGAAACTCCATTTCAAAAAACCATGGGAGGAGCTGGTGTCTTGCATTACACTTTGCCAGAAGTAAAACCTCTAGTTCATATTATTGAACAAGAAGGCATGTGGATCACTTTTTCACAAAGAGATCCAATGGTTGAGATGTTTCCTACACACATTTATGAAGGAGAAGGAAACAACGCTGTCATATCTAGATAACATACAGTGCCTCATGTAGAGGGAGGAGGAGCACATTCTCCCATAGGAGGGATTCTTGTATCTTTGCAAGAAGTTCCCCAGGATCTCATACACAGAGGTCGAAGCACAATTAGTGAGCAGCATGATTGTGCAACATTGTAGCTGGTAGGATAAGGAAGGGAGGAAGAGCAACATCATTTGATGAGGAGCACATACCCTTCTCTATTTCAGAGAGCCAATGCAAGGAAGAGGAAGACTGATTTGCACTGTAGAAGTAGGGGAAAGTTTTCCCAATCACCTATGTAGTCTACTTTTGACATTGACGTCTCACTTCATGGAGGCATTCCACCTAGGAGGCCACTTGATCTTCAGTTGATGAGAGATATCTTGTCTTTGGGTTCACCACCCTCGGGTTTTGGAGAGGTGAAGAGTTTGGAGGAGAAATTTGGCATGGGGGATGTCAAAGTAGCAGGCAACAGTATGAGTGGAGCTTCACATGCCAGATCACCAGCGCTGTCACTGAGGGGGATTGATCCTTATTAGAGATCTCAAATTTTTGTAAAGTACTCCAAGGATCTTGGTGCATGCATTATTCTTGATGACCCAGATGGAGATGATAGATATATGGTGGATGATCTGGTCATCTATTCCTATGGCAGGATCTTCTTGACTAGATCTTCTAGCCTCAAGGAGAAGCTGCTACATGCAGCACATGAGGACTTCTCTTCTATGCACTTTGATACATATTTCCAGTTGATGGAGGAGTTCACTTGGGAGGGCATCCAGCATGACATATATCAGCATATGGAGAGATGCATAGCCTATATGATGATAGAGAGGATGTCACATCTACCTTCCTACTCATTGGGAGTGAGGGAGAATTTCCAGTTTAGCCATTTAACCTCAAGACCTCAAGTACATAATGGAGGAGGTATCATTTCATGTTTTGTATTGTACTTCTTTCCTTTATTGGAGCAGCATGATGTAAAAATAATAAATACTTATTCTTGCATATTATATGATGATGCACTTGCAACTACTTGTAGCATTGATCTTGGCTATCTTTTTTATGAGTCGTGGGGGAAGCCATATGTCTCTTGGTGTGCACCAATGACACCATATTTTAATTTCATGTTTTCATCTTATGAGATGAATATGGCAGCAAACAAGTGGCTGGAAAATCACTTTTTATTTTTTATTTTGATGCAGGCCAAGGATGCCCTACACTGGTTCCATGAGAGGGACCATGATTCACTCTCCGGTTATCATTTGGCAGCTAGTTTTTATTGTATCTTGCTTCCATGTATTGCTGATGTGTTTTTGTTCAAAGGAAGCTTTGTATGGAGAGAAAAATCAATTGGATGGCATGGCATCCATATGATAGAACAACAGTGTTGGGAAAAATACTGAGAGGGGGGGGGGGGGGTGAATCAGTATTTACTGCATATTCAAAACTTTTTATTTTTTCATTCCTTAAAACCCATACGCTACTTTGCTGAAGCCAAGTAGCATATACACGCGGATATCCTTCATAAAACTCGCGTATACACAGAGATCTAATTATGCCATTAGTTCTTCACTTATATCATTCCATCACATTCATTAGATGTTCTATAAACAAGAAACATGTGTAGTAAGAACAGAATAAACCATCACACAAAGCATCACAATATGAACACCAAGATTTCAGGTGGACCCCCAAGTAGGAGAAAACCACGCTCTGTCCAGCTGTCTTTCACCTTCATCATTTTATTATAGAGAAAACATCTTACAACATATGTGGCCGGCGCAGATTTCACCCAAAGACGTTAGGCACCCACCGGATCGTTTACCAGCTTCTTAGCCGAGCGACGACTGATTGCCACGCCTCACCTGGAAGGGAGCTATGACCCCCTGATCTCGTTTACCAGCCTCACCTGGAAGGGAGCTACCACCCCCTGACTGAAGGCTACAACCCTCAGCACCACCTTGGACCACGTTTCATCAATTTTCACACTGGATCCAACAGCTTCAATAGGACACCACTTGCAGGTCACATTTCATCATATTTTCAGACTGGACCCTTTCCATACTTTTAAGCACAGTCAACCATGAAACAGATACATATAACTCACTGACAGATATTAGTAAACCAGCAGAACAGATCAAACATTTCTTACCACAGTCTTCAGCAAACCCTAGTTTGCATACGTGCTTTACTTTCACTGATGTCGCGTATATACGCGCTTTCATCCTCATCAACCAGCGTACACCTCAGTACATATTTCATTGCGCATACGCGCTTTCTCTTAAGCGAAGCCGCGTATATACGTGCTTCCTCTGCGGAGAAGTAGCGTATAGATCTTCAATCATTATAGAGTAGCATACTTCTTCAGATCAGATGTTCAGTTTAGATTTACCCTTTTACTTCAGACAGATGTTCGCCTCAATTCAGATCTAATCACTCCATAAACAGATCTAGCAAATACAAAATACATTACAGTTCTAGATATTCCGCTTCATCATTTCTTCATTGGAGCATCATAGATTCAGATCTATCATCAAACCTTTACCCTTTCCATACAGATATACTTCACAGAGAAGTATTCATTAAAGTTCAGACATCTTGCTCCCACACTCATGATTTGCACAATGAATTTCTTCTCCTTATATAGGTTTATCCTTTTTCAATACCACGGGTCAAAGCAATACCATGAGCCTTCAATACCACGAGCCAAATCAATACCATGAGTCTTCAATACCACGGGCCCCTGTTTTTGCACTTTTTGAGCGCTTTTGCCCATACGCGACTTATCACGTTCTTTCCCGCGTGCATACGCGACTTCCCCTAGACATATCTGCGTATGCATAGAGACATACTCTTTTCATCATACTTTGAGAACATTCTGAATTCCTTTCTTCATTGCCTTCTGTACACACTGTAGATACATCATATTTTCTTCATCAAGAACATATTCTAGCAAGCACAACTTCATCAAGTAATTTGCCATCATCTTTATCAAGAGGGTTGTCATTCAAGGACAACACTCAGCATCATATTGCTATCAAACATCATTTCATATCAGATTTACATCATTTACCAAGTCCATAAAGTCAAGAATAACTTCATGAGGTGTATTGCCATCAAGGACAACACATGTCAACTGTCACATGTCTTCATCTTCCTTTAGTGGGTTGCCATCAAGGACAACACTCTGCATCATATTTCCAACAAACAGAACATTTTTTGGTATGGGGCATCATACAAGTTGGCCTTCATGACCTTACTCTATGGCTTGTATGAGGGAGAGATGAGGCACCAACAAAATTTTTTTTTGCTATGGTTGCACTTGGGAGAGTATGGGAAAAATTGTTCCCATACTTTTCATGATATTTCTGAAGAGAAGGAAGGCACATTCATGGTGCAAGGAGGCTACCCTTTAGTATTGGAGGATCATGAGAGACTTCCATGTCGGAAGAAGATCTTCTCACATAGCAGCATGATGGTGGATGGCTTTGGCATGTGGAATGTCAAAGGGAGGAGTCATGGAGCCTTATTCCTAAGGCCTACAGCGCTGTCAAATGGGAGTGTGTTCTTATTGATGGAGTGTTCCAAAGAGTATGGGTATCCCTTCTTCTTGCAGATTTTTGTGAGGGAATCCACATGGGAGAACTCATACATGGACCTCACTTTCATCTCCCACATGGTACATGGTAAGAAAGACATTGATGTGCTTGTTGATTACTCTATTGAGTATTTGTAATTTCTCACCATATGTAAACAATGCATTGCTCCACATGAGAGCAAGAGTATTTTTGGGTTTCATGGTCACTTTAGGGCCAATATTTATGATGATAGTAGCCCATATAAACATGAATTTGGGCAAGTGTATTGTTATTTTATCTATGTACAGTTGATATACATTGATTCTCACTTCCCCATGTTGGGAGGACAAACATATACAACTTGTAACTTATTGTAGGACCACTTGCCACTTGATGCTCTACACCAACAGTTGAAGGAACTGCGTTGTATCCCCTAGAGAGACCATATGTATCATCCAAACTTGCACATAACCTTTAGCCATTTTCTAATTTGGATTCCATGTGGTAATGATGTGCCATTCATCTTGAATGGAATGGTTTGGGTTGGCATGACTCATGATTTTGGAGGAAGAGTCCTTGGAGGCTCAATCTTCTTCTGGCCATTGGAGGGCCATCATGTTTCAGCCTAAGATCAATTTTCCTTCTACACTTATCATAAGTGGAGAGGAGGACAGCGTGGGATAGGCCCTCTTTCCTATCATGATCATTTATTCAGCCCACCTACATTTCAGGAGCACAAGGTGGAGGATACGTTTCATGAGTTGCCATGTTGGAGGGTGAATCACTTCATTTGGATGATAGCATGAGTGAGGGAGGCACTCATTCACCATGTTTTTCATCACCCCTACTTTACGGATGCCATGAGACAACTAGCAGGTTTCCATTCACACTTTCCACCTTTGATTGATGCAGACACTTTGGTTTTGCACACTTGGGAGGAAGCATTGGATGACAGTATATTTGCAGATTCTCTTGATGCAATGACGAGGGCTATTGATGGAGGCCACATGAGGAAGAGGGGAGAAATTTTTTTCTCCATATGCATTTTCTTGAGGACAAGCAAATATTTTGGAGTTTAGGACTGTAATGTTCCAAAATTTTAGCCTCCAAGATAAATGGAACATCAGAGTTAGCAGCAGCTATAGTCGATGAATAAATGGGAAGAAAATCCCATAAGTCTCATAAGGAGGAATAAAATACTCCAAATATGAAAGGGGGCACTCTTTCTAGCCTAATAACAACCTCCATGTGTGAACAAGGTTAAATTGCAGCTACTTTGACTATGTCAATGGCACAGTTTTAGTGGAGGAGGAATCCTAAGTTGGATAACACAATTTTGGAGGGAAATGAAACTTGGGTTAGAGGTGACCTAAGTGAGTGGGGCCAAGGGAAATAAAAATCACATATTATATAAGGAATAGGATGGCAACATTATTGATCATGTTGTAGATTATTATTCTTGGCTGCTAAGAATTGTTGCTTCTTTGCTGCTTAGCAAAGTTGCAGTGTTGTTTAGCACTGGGTGTTCCTGGGCGGGAATCCCACCTCTTTCCTTTGAGGATATCATTGTAAGAGTTTTTATTCATCATTCCACATCAGGTTTTCAGGCCAAGCTTCAGCCATTTTCATCAACACAACTTTTTCGGAGATTGTGTAGTGTTGCTGGGTGTAGCAATGGAAGGGATTGGAATCTCGGCTTCTGAGCTAGTTTCTGATTGGAGGAAACTTTCCTTCACTTGAGAGATCTATTTGGAGAGCTCCAATAATTATTTTAGATTTGTGGTACTACACCACACATTTATCATACCCTCCCAGCACTGTTTCTGCTAGGGAGTGTGTTATTTTGGAGGCAATGATCCTTGCATGGTTTGGTGGCTCCATTTCTGAGTTTCCTTGTGATTGAGAGGTTCAAAATTTAATGGGAGGAAGCCCTTGAGGGATATACATCAGATCATACATATTTAAGCCTTTTATACTCTTATGCTTCAGTGTTGCAGTGATTATTCAGTTATTTTCTGAAGATCACATTTGTATGCAAAGTATTTGACAAGAAACCCTTGCCGGTTTGTTTTGTATTTTGTATAGGATATTAGATCTTTGTACTTAAAAATTATTTATCAATAAATGAGTGGATCTATTTTTCTCCTATGATTTTATGTGTAAAATCTCTCTTAGACTGCATATTCCCTTGAGCAACTACTCTGGCATTTTGCAGTCTTGGGGTTTTTCACCATTTTTAGCTACACTGGTGTGGGAGGTCTGTTTAGCCCACCTAGTTTGATTTGTTTTAGCTTTACTCTTTGATTTCGAATGTATATTGACTAATATATGGGATCCAAAAGTCCATTTCAATGTTTCATTACATTTTTTGCTGGAAAATGTGTTTTTGATGCATGATTTATGATCAATCCTGAAAAAGGAACATTACATGCTTCCACTTTGGGAGGAATCTCTCACATATGGCAGCATTATGTTTGATAATGACTTTGATGTGTGGGATGTCAAAGGATGGAGCTATGAGATGACAAGATCCTTATTAAAAAGGCCAAGAACGTTATCACTTGAGAGCTTGGGTCTTTTGATGGCGTGTTCCCGGGATCACTTCATATATGATGCACTTGTTGGGCATGTAGGAGATGAGAGTGATGGAGCAGTGGATGGATACATCTATTATCCTGATATGATCTTCTTGAATTGGATTTTCTAGCATAAGAAGATATATCTACATGCAACACTTATGGGCTTTCTTTCCATGCACTTTGATGCATATCATTCCTTGATGGAGGAGTTCTCTTGGGAGGGCATCCAACAGGATGTATATAAGCATATGGAGAGATTCATAGCCCGAATGATGATGGAGAGGTTTTCACAACCACTTCCCTACTCATTTGAAGTGAGGGAGAACTTTCAATTGAGCCATTTCAACTCAATGACCAAAGTACATGATAGAGAATGTATATTTATGATTCATGATTTGTACTCCTTTATTTTTTATGAGCTGCATATTGTACCAAGGAGGGTATTTCCTTCTTGAATTTTGTATTTTGATGTACTTGAGGCCATTTGAAGCATTCATGTTGGCCATTCTATTTGTGGTTTGTGGAGGATGCCACATGATTTTTGGTGTGCACCATTGGCACTAAATTGTACTTTCATGATTCTATCTTGTAGGATGATTGTGGCAGAAAACAAGTGGCTAAAAAGACACTTGTTACACTTTTTTTTGAGGTAGGAAAGGGATTCACTGCGTTGATTCCATGAATGGAACTATGATCCACCTCCTGGTTGTCATATGGAAACTTGCTTTCATTTGTTTATGCTTCAATATATTGATGATGTTCTTATGTTTATGGGAAGCCTTGTTGAGAGAGTGGCACAATAGTTGGAGGTGCCCATTGGGAGTATGATTCTCCATACTTCATATGTTACATATTTCAGGGGAAACAATGGGCAAACCATGATTTCCACACTACACTTCTTGTCTTCATGTGGGAGGAGCCATTTTGAGTTCTTGGGAGAGGGACTTCATGGATGTTTTGATTGGTGGGGTAACTTGGGTCATTATTGGAGACCATGATATTTCGACCCAAAATCAGCAAAATCCCCATACATATCATAAGTGGAGAGAGAAGCAGTGTGGGATGGACATTCTAGTCCCAAAAATTTAGCCATGTAGCCCACCTTCTTTGCAGGAGCTTAAGGTGGAGGGGATATTTCATGAGTTATCATGTTGGAGGGTGACTCACTTTTTGTGGATGATAGCTTGGGGATGGAGGCTTCACATGGAGATGATGACTCCCAATATATTTCTAATTCCATGCCTCAAGAAGGCCTCTAGACCACATATTGTTGTTTCCATGTATGTCCTAGTCTTTCATGTTGAGAACCATTTGGAATTTTCACCAAAGGCCTACTTTTACACATGGGAGGAACAAATTGAGGACATATTGTTGAGAAAGCATCTTGTTATTTGGAGGAACTTATCACTTGAGGATGCTACAAGGGGAAGAGGGGAGGCTCTTCAGTTCTTTCCTTGCAATTTCTTAAGGACAAGCAACATTTGGGAGTGGAGGAGTGTAATATTCCTACATTAGCATGCAGCTATTAGGAGCCTTGCACCATATTTTCCACTATCTTACTTGAGGCCAAGCTTCATATTCCTTTAACAATGCAGATCCTATTGAGGGTTTTCATGTTTCAGTAAGCTACAACAAGTGGAGGCTAGATTTTCAGATCTAGGCCATTTCAATGCTTCTTTTCAGTGGAGGAGTCTTCTAATCCATTGGGAGGAAAATATTGAAGGTTTTCAGCTATATTTTCATATATTGGCTGTAAGCCAACATTATTTTGTCACCTACAGCACAAAAGAAGTCCAGATCTGTGTATTTCTGAAGGAGTTGCTACAGTGTTTTTCAGTGCACCATTTGGAGAGCTGATTTTCTTAGTGTTGGGAATATGCCCTTCAATTTGGAGATCTGTTGGAGGAGATCATTTTCTTGTTTATATCATATCAGATCCACTTTCCAGATCTGAATATTTCCATAGATATACATTCTTAAAACTCAAATCTACATTTTGTACATGGTGTATTGCTGAAAACCACAAGGGGGATTTATAAAAGAGCTTGTATAGTGCATGGATCTGATGTAGATCTAAATTTTTATCCACATACTTGCTCTAGATCTGATGTATAACCTACTTCTATTGCATAGGTAATAAAATAACGCTGTCATGGTATTCCAACTTTCATACACGGTTGTAGTCCCTATTTTTACATGATTTTGAGCTACTTCAACATAGGAGGCCTATTTAACTAGGCGATAGTGATTTGTTTCTGATTTCCTTTCAGATCTAGTCATTATAATATCAGATATAAGGGATCCATGAGTTTAATTTAACTTTCATTACACATGTTTATGAAAAATGTGTTATTTTAGCACGCATTGTTGAGCAGTGCCAATTTGGGATATTACAAAATCAGGGTCTAATGACCCTAGTATATGGTACCCTACATCATTGACTGAACTATCAATGGATGCGGGCATGGAATAGGTTTCTTCGTAATTAACCTGGGGCATGGAAGATACCAATGGCGTGTAAGGACCATTTAGGGACGATGATAGACTAGGCATCACATTAGGACAAATGAAATACATTTGATCAATGGTCGCAATGGTTCCTTCATGTGGAAAACACATCACACGAAAGAAAGAAGAGACAAGAGGTCCCATGACATAAGTAGAGTCACACCAAAGGAGTAAGTTAAAATCCAGGGGGCCTTGGACAACCGTCATGTCTATATACAGAGTATTTCCTCCCAAGGTGATAGGCAACCTGGGAAGGATCCCTAAGGGTTGACTGATTCCTCTGTTAAATTCCAATGAATTCTGGGTAACAGGTAGAAGATGCGGGGAACCGACAACTTGCCACATAGTTAAGGACTGAATACTAACATACGTGCCTTCATATATTATTGTGCTAGGTGCGACAATGTTATAGGCCTCTATCGTGATCTAAAAGGGCACGTAAGAAGGAATATGATATCTCGTCATTCGACTCCAATCAAAATAAGCAACCAAAATACTTGGAGGGGGTGCCATAGTAATGGGAGGAATATGCCATCGTGTTACGAGAGCAGGAGGATCATCCTATTGGATCACAAAAATGGAATAATTTCCCTAATAATCTGAAGAAACAAAAATAATCTTAGTGGTATGAGATTCACTCTGTACAAGAAAGGCCTAATGAACCATACATGGAATCACGTCTACCTTTTTCTCAACTAATGGTTGGTCGGGAATGTAATCATGAAATTGAATTTCAGAGAGAGTGTAATTGAAGAGATATGAATCTCAATCAATCATTTGATCAACTAGTGTAGGACTTGGAGGAAACTTCTGGTAACCAAATATAAGACAAGGCTCAAAAGCCGTAAGGGTATCGAACACTTTGGAGGCTTCATCCAAATAAGGACAAAGGTGAAAGGGACGATTCCCTTCACATAAACTATAGGTAAATTTGACCTTACCCTATTTCCAATGACTCTTATTATCACTAGTTTAGGGTTCATCACCAGCATGATCTCTAGAGGCTGATGACGAAGGTTGATTTAGGCCGGTGAACCACACTTATAACACCTTAAGAATAGGAGGAAAATCTCTGAGAAGGTGGTCACCCTTACATATATTGCAAGGGAATTTGACTTTGCGATATAAAATGGAAGGCTTTTTGACATCAGTCGTATAGGTAGCGATTTTCATTGGGTAGCCCCTTTGCTTATTTTCCTTCTTCTTCTTCTTAGCCACCTGGTTACTACAATTCAAACTTTCATCTGGAAAAGAGGAAGAACGGGGTAAAAAAATAGGTAAAGAAGGTGAGGGGTCAACCTTAGGATCAACATAGGGTTGACACTATTCAGGTGGAGGAGGACTTGGTTGGGAAGTAGCTTGGACATTTTGAAACCACGAGGGTCAAAAATAACCAAACTCGTAGACCAATGGTTAATCCAGGGAGGGACAATGTTGCCATATAGGGATCACCAACCTTTCCAAAATAAGGAAAAGGACCAGGATTCCCATATGAGGGGATTGATTGATTGGTAAACTTAGGAACTGTTGCCATCAATCCCAACCTAAGATCTAGTAAGGAGATGAGCAAGGATAAAATGTTATCGTGGATAATTTTTTTTATAAATTAAACACAAAATAAACCAAAAAAGAGGGTAATCTAAACAAGAGGATTTACCAGGTATCCGTGAATTGCAAAATACCTCCCGGCGAACCAAGAAGTACCGACAGGCAATCTCCCCGAATGTTGTGTTCGGTGTATCACATTTACAAGGTGGCAGAATCGGTTACCTATGGCTAAAGGATAGGAACCTATTGGGGAATCATGTGATATACTTGATGATATGGGGAGCACAAGTACTTTTTGGCACTGTATAATGTGTAACCGTTTAGTGAGAGGGTCCCCATATACTCACTATATGTGCAGCAAGTGTTATATACTTCCGTAAGTGGGACGGGGTTTCATTCCCAGAATGCAACATAGGTTCTTAACGACATCTTCTAGGTTTATAGGTGCTGATATTAGAGAAATTTTGAGGTCTAAAATGGGCCTCCTAAGAAAAATTTACAATTGAAATAAAATTTATAAGAACCAATAGGATTCAAGATGATTGTGTCAACCATGGGGGATGATTCACCATTTTTGGGGTAAAATAGTAAAAAAAATATAAAAATAATAAAACAATAAAACTACTTTTTCAACTTGTATTTTCAACTTATCTCCCTAAGGTTTTACTCAAATATCGAGTGGGAGTACTCGTTGGATGAAAAATTTAATTCCTCATTCAAGGAGTACCCATGTTGCATTCTTTTGATGGACCGTACTACACGAAAAATGAGAAATACATGAAAAAATGTGATTGCAATCACATTTTTCATGTATTTCTCATTTTTCATGTATTAGGGTCCATCAGAAGTATGCAACATGGGTACTCCTTGGATGAGGAATCAAATTCTACATCCAATGAGTGTTCCCACTTAAAATTTGAGTAAACCCATAAGGAGATAAGTTGAAAATATGAGGTGAAAAATTATTTTCGTCTCTTTTCCCTCTAAAATGTGATGATGTAATCTAATCTTATTTGATTATTTCCACTATTATTTTATAATTTCTTTAGGAGGCTCATTTAGACCACAAAATTCCCCTAATGAACATGTCTCTAGAATATAATCTAAATGTTTTGTGTTAAGTTCCAGATTCTCCCTAGATTCATTGAATAAATTTTAAATTTCATCTTGAATTTAAGTGTCAGTTTTAAGGCCTTACTGATATCACTTGAATCACTAAAATGAAACTATATGAGAAAAAGACAATTTTTCATTTCGATGGAAAACTACACTAATTGAGAGGAATAGGTTCACAAAATCAATGCAACAGTCAAGCAACTATACTAGATGACAATTTTTCACTATTTCTTTAAGTGAATAATCCAAAGATAAAATGAAAATCTCCTTCACTTTCCTAGTTTTTCTCTCAATGCAATAGAAGCAATTGAAATGAAGCTTTCCACTTTAGATGAAAAGTGAATGCAATTTTAATTTTAATTTTTAAACATAATGAAAAAAGGATGAAAAACTCACTTCAAATATAATCACTTGTTTCAAGTACTTATCTAATGAAATTCCTCAAAATGCTACAGGATGCAATAATCAAAGTACCAAAGAAAAATCTTAAATAATTTCCTCAAAACAAAACATTTTTCAGTTTTCATACTAATTGACACACAAAGAAAGATCCTTCAGTCAAAAACAAGAAATGTAATCTATGCTCATCGATGGAAAAGAGAGCCAAATGCACATGGAATGGACACTTGAAAACTCCAGTCACAAAAATCAACCGAAGAACGAAATACAACCAAATAAAAAAATTGAAAATAAATGAAAAAACTGTTTCAATACCGGGTATGATATTTAGCGAAGCATGCAACCATTCAAATGACACAAAGCACCTAGAAGCCCTAGGATGATCAGGATGCACAATGCGAAAGAAAAGAGACCAAAGATGATCTGATTGAGAAAATAAAGTCACTGAACATAAAAGAACAAGAGTAAACTGAGTAGAGAAGGAATCCTGGAAGGATAAGACACAATGGCAATCAACAAAGAGAAACCCTAAAAAATTTACTCAAAGATCAGAGTGCCTTGAGGCTGCACCTCATTCTAGAAGGGGATAAGTGCTTCTGTTTTAAAACATATAGCACCGATCAACACTTCTGTTTTAGAGTTAAAGGCATTGATCAAGGAAATTTACAAAAACCCAAAGGGTCTGTTCAAATAAGGTCAGGCTTATCACTTTAGAAAGGAGATTGATGACTGTAATTATTCATAGAAGTGAAAAACAAAGGAGAAATAAACATTCTAAGAAAGTTGATGAGAAATCAAAATCTCAAAGAGTTGAAGGAGACTAGAAAAATGAACTCCCTGGTGGGATCACCAATTTGTTGTCTAGGTAAATCCTTTCCATGGATAGAGACGATCCCTCTAGCCCTAGAGTGGGTCTAGCTACAAAGGGAACAAAAAACTATCTAATTTCCTAGATTATAATTGAAACATGGAACGAAGAAGATGGCTTACCATGGCCTGATGATATGATGTTTCTCCTTGTTGAAGCCTTTTGGCCTTTCGCTCTACCAATCTGGATCTTTGTTGCTACCAGCATTCAACTAACTTTATAAATGACCAAAACACAACAACAAATGTAAAGGTGCCACAAGAATACATCAAAATTAATTTATCTAACTGATCAAGGAGTGCTACACTTCTTATCACAATCACAGACAAGAATGGAAATAAAATACCGGTTGTATTACATCATTAATAAAAAAAGGGGAGTTACAATATATGCTTTGATGTCGAAGCTCTTCTTCGATGGGTCCTAATCTGATCAACTCTCAAAAGCATCCTTTTTCAACTCAATATGGGAAGGTTAAGGGTCTCAAATATCTCCTTCTATGCCTAAGACAATCTTCAAATAATTCTCTGATGTTCTTGTCTTATATTATGTTCTAGCTAGCAGAGGCATTGGAAGATGATCAATTTATAGTGATGGAGGAGGGGACATGGATCCACTTAAGATGGGAGAAAGTCTTAAATCATTGGGTGGTTCCTCTTTTGTAGGAGCAAGAGACCCAAAGGAGGAATCTCGAACATAACCTAATCAATAAACATCTAGCTCTTTGCTCTCGAAGCTTCTAGGCCATGAAGCTTTGTTTCCATTTTTAAAAATCTTCCAGAAGTAGATAGCTGCGGCTATGGGGTTCATACCAGTGCCGATCGACACTAGTTGTAGGCTAAGGATTTTCCATAAGCGCTAGTGAGAGACTAAAGAGTTGCACTGCTCCAAAAAACTAGGTTTTTAGGGATCTACTCCAGTAATGACTAAAAGAGGGATTGATCTTCAGATTGTATGGGATCCAAAGGCATGTTTTCCATGATGGGAAAAGTACACAGGGACCACTGTAGGGGTTCTCCAAGATCTTGGAACAGGGAGTACAGGGACAAAGACGAAATTCTATGTAACAACTACAAAAATTTTATAAATGCGTATGCGCAGATAGCTGTGCCAATGCAGAAGCTATTGAAGAAATATTTTACTTTTCACTGGGACAAAGAATGCCAAAATAGCCTTGACATATAGAAGGAGAAGATGATGACTGCGCATATCCTAATTTTCCCATATTGTAATAAGTAGTTTCATGTACATGTCAATGCATCTTGCATAGAGTTGAGTATAGTAGTGGCACAAATAGGAGTAGGACAAATTTATCACCCCATAGATTTTTCAAGAAGAAAATTATCCAAGATGGAGAAGAACTATGCTATGACAGAAAGAGAATGATTGGCCATGGTCTATGCATTATAGAAGTTCAGGCATTATTTTTTGGGATCACACTTCAAGATGTTCACTAATCACTCCACGTTAAATTATTTAGTGAATAAGTTTGTTTTAGGAGAAAAAATATGTCAATGTTTGTTGATGTTCCGGGAGTATGATTTTGAAGTTATAGTCAAACCAGGAAAGTTGAACTTTTGGCCTGATCATATATCAAGCATAGAAATAGGAGAAGGACCCACAAGTATTGAGGATAACCTTTTGGATGGGAAATTATTCACAATTAGGGTCGCAGATTATCACTTCGCAGACATTATTAAGTTTTTGGCTATAGTAATGGTGCCTGCAGAGTACACTGCATAACAAAATAAGGAGTTGGTAGTAAAAGTGGTGGATTTATCGTTGATTGCGGGACATATATAAAAAATGGGAACGGATGAAATAATAGGCAGATACATCTCAGAGCATGAAAGGAAAAATATTTTGGCAGCAGTTCATGGAGGAGTTCCAGGAGGAAATTATGCCGGAAAGGCCACTGCGTAGAAGATTTAGAGAGTTCGGTTATGGTGGCCCATAGTTCATAAGGATGCAAAGAAATTTTTTCGAGCTTGTGATGCATGTCAAAGAATAGGAAGGTCATCTAGAAGGGATGAAATTCCATTGAATCTGTAGGTAACATTGCAAGAATTTGATAAGTGGGCTATTGAATTTTTTGGAGAAATTAACCCACCAGGGAAGAAGATCGATGCGAGATACATAATCACTTCAACTAATTATTTGAAAAGGTAGGTTGAATCACCACTAGTGAATGATTCTAGCGCATATACCACTGTGAATTTCATATTTGAGAATATTCTCTCTTGATTTCAATGTCCAAATATTTTGATGAGTGACCGGGGTTAACATTTCTTGCATAAGATTATTGAGGCGCTGATTGAAGAATTTCTATTATATCATTAGAAAATTACACCATATCATCCTCAAGTGAATGGGACAGTCGAAGCTTTCAATAAGATCCTATAAAATGCGCTCACGGAATTTTGAATGTTAACAAAAATGAATGCCATCTGAGAACTCCAGTTGTGTTATGGGAATACAGGATAACTTGCAAGAAACTGATAGGAAAAACACCTTTTAGGTTGGTCTATGGAGAGGAAGAAGTCATTCCTAAGGAGTAAATTGTGCCAATATTAAGAATTGTAGCATTCATAGACATGGCATACCATGATACAATGGAAGAAATGATGAAGGGATTTCTTTCTTTGGAAGAAGAAAGGTTAATTGCAGGTTTTCATCAGCAAGTGCAAAAAGTAAGCGAGAAATATTAGCATGACAGGCACATCAAGAAGAAGAAATTAAAGGAAATATGTCTTGTCCTATTATATGATATAAAATTTGAGAAGTTCCACAGAAACTTCAAAACACATTGGTTGGGACGATATATCATCAGCCATGTTTATGATGGAGGCACAATTTAGCTCGCAAATTTAGATGGTTAGTTGATTCTAGGATGAGTGAATTGTAGCCTATTTAAGATATATAGGGACAACTTTGTCCTTGGAGCTTTGCACTAAAATATCTGAAAGGGGACAGTATTAGTGCCACATGCAGTTGAAAGTGGGCACTAGACTATAAACTACACAATAGAAAGGGGCTCACTAAATGGAGATTACTGCGTGATAGTTAGGAGTATGGAGAACTCTGAAATAATTGTGTCGAAGGAATATCACTGCACAATATTCAGGAGTATGTCGAAGTCCAAATAAACTGCGACGAGGGAGGAATTGTTGTGACACAAGGGAAATATCGTCGAAGTTAGCCATAAATGTTACTATTTGAAGGAAAACATTGACATGAAAGGAATTTTTCCATTAAAAGGAGCAGGGGAAACACATTTATTAGGCACAGTTGGTAAAATATAGTGCCCTATCTGCATTAAATAAGCCAAATATGGATATGATCATGTGGTCCAAAATTCATGTTCATTGTAAAAGGAGGGTATCACTCCACATTTTGGAAATTTTCTTCTTGAGAATTAAAAATTGTGAATTTTTGCCTAAGTGAGAATAGAGATATTGGTTGTATTTATGAGAGGGATTTTGAAGAAATTTCTAGAAAATATATCAATAAAGGGCTCACAAGAATCATGGAAGGTACAATACCAAGTGTAACCATATTGAGGTTATCGCGAAAGAAAACAACAATAGAAGAAGCACAACCGAAGAAAAAGTAGGTGGAAAGACTAGCTGCGACCCCCGGAGTTAGATAGTCTTGGGGAAAGAAGATAGAAAAGAGGAAACACACAAAGTGACGAAAATACAAGAAGTAGAAGAACCCCATGGAGATTTAGGATAGTGAAGAATAAATTGATATCCCAGAGGCAGAGATACTAGAACTATTATAGAAGGTGAGGAAGAACTCTCTGTACTACCACCATATGTACCACCGAGGAGGTCGAATGATAAGCCTATCAAAGATCTTGATAATGCATAATTCAGTGTCTTCACACTGCTACTTGTTGAGAAAGTACCATTTGAAGGCGAACCATGGGGGAAAGTTCCATAGTTGAAGATAGAGGATTGGGACTTCAATGATAGAAGCAAGTACCCACAATTGGAACTAGGAAGGTACCTACACCAAGTGTATTACCTAGAGGCTAAAGTTAGTAGGTTGGGGCCACACCAGTCAGCAGAATGATTGTAATGAGTAGTATTGTTGAATATGTTAAACGTCCCACTCTTCGGTCGAAGTGCTATCTACACGATATGTGTTCGACAACATTTGGATTTAGTGCATGATGTATACCTTTGGTTGGGAGGGAGGATACCAATAGATGAAATGCTGGTGAGAATAATCATCGCACTACCATACCAGGGAGAGAACCCCACCGAGGAGTTCATGGCAAGAATTAGGATAGGGTAGTCATAGATGAAATGAAGAATAAGTATGAACTAGTAAAGAAGTCGAGGGGCTATGACATCAGTTCTATCAATGACCAAGCGGTGTGCTTCATCACACACATTCTTGTAGGAAATGTTACATGCAAGTGTAGAGTTAATAAAGTCCCAGCCACCGTGGTCTCTTTGGCCTGGCAGTGCAACAAGGGGGTCCAATTTATCTGGGATAGCTACTTGTGCAAGGAATTTTTTGAGGACTGTTGAGAAGAACAGGAGGAAGGAAAGAAGTTCCATTACACGTGGTTGTTATTCATAATAGCATTATTGGCATGGAAGGAATCAATAAAATCACACTTTTCCATAGCTTACCCAAACATGTGCGAAACCATGAGGTACACCTCATTCTGGTTTTCCATGGAGCCAACACGCACAATGGAAAACAAGGATTTTTTGGGTAGTAATGGAGATGGATTTGTGCACAGTGGTGATTCAACGTCCCAGGCTGTCACCCACTTTGTTTGAAGAATACCGGAATATTTTTGAGTTGAAGGCTAATTTCCATAGAGCCTACATCAAGGCACAAAAGGATCCAGAAAAGACATGGAAACCTTTACCATATTTGTTCACAAAGATTGACCTTTTGAATGTACTAAAGAAATGTATGGCCGAGTGGATGACTCCACCCATTGAATGCACCAAGACAAATAAATACACTGTGAAACATGCGAGAACTAGTGGAAAATCCATAAATACAGGGAAAGATACAGAGCAACAAATAGAGAAATATGGGGAAGAAATTGAAGGAACAACACCAGATCAAGGTGGTGAGGACCCTCCTACTGATATAAAGCTAATAAATTTCCTATTTATCATAAATAAGAGGGTACCTACAATGTCCACACCAAGTGTGGAGAAGAGACACATGGAAGATAGATCTAAGTGCATAGAGACCATAATCATCACTGAAGGGGACCTTAATGCGATTAGGGATAAGGTACAAACAATCACCAAAGACACATGGAGCATAAATGAGGATAAATACAAAGTGGTCTTACCAGCACTGTAGGAAGGCATGCAAGAAATTAAGGTGTTTGTAAAAATAGTGAGACCACAAGAACATCCAGCCAGTGAAATAGAATAGATAAATCAATTAGCGAGCTAGATCGTTGACTTGAGACAAATTTTGGTTTGAAAATTTTGCGGATCTGGAGGAATGCTACAGTTTGAAGATGTCAAGGAAAAATAATGCACCAAATTATGGGAAAGCATCACCATGAACCTTTCCATGCTCCCCACTCAGACACTCCATGAATTTCATCAAGGGATCATAGAGGAATTAAATGTACCAGAAAAACACGCTTGACAGTTCACCATGCAAGTATAGAAGAAACAAAACACAATGATGACAAAGCTTGATTGGGTGTTGAAGAAAATAGACAAGGTGCACCAACAAAAGCAGTAGTTGGAAGAAGTTATTAGCTAGACTTGCAGTGAACTTCTGGATGTTTAGGTCTGCACAGAGGACCCACTTGCAGCAAAGGTTGCGAAGATTTCTATCACAATCAAGGAATCAAAGGACAACAATGAGAAGCTGAAATTTGAATATCAGGTCTAGATTGCTAAGCTGTAAATGAGGCTATAACCAGACACGCTGCTAGAATTCAAAGAGTGGAGGGAAGCGGAACTCAAAACCGCACTAGAAGGTACATCCATGATAGTAAAGTATTATGACAAAGTTTTATATGATCCCAAAATTTCGTAGATTGAGGAAGAGATATAGAAAATGTAGAATCAGTTGGATGAGATTCGGGCAATTATGAGGACCTTAACACCTATGCAGTGGCTCATTCAAATCACAGAAGGCAAGAATCTTCAGAACTAGATTGATGATTTTCATAGGAAAGAGTAGTTGATCACATCAAGGACTTATCCATGGTAGGATGAGGCCATTCAGCTCTCACAGATAGTTGATGTAAAACTTAAAGAGGTGCGGAAGTTGTAGAAATACATCCCGCAGAAGAAATTCGGGACAACCATATAGAATTTTCTCGAGGAAGTGCGCCAAGATGAAAATAATATTGCAGAGATACTTCAACCCTACAACAAGGCCTATGACAACATATCAACAAATATTTGGGGCATACCAGCTGAGTGACACAAGATGAGTCACACATGAGTGTTGGGGGTTTGTTGGGTGCAACCAAAGTTGGTCTATTTTTGGTTGATAGACTCTACAAATCAAGGAGCAGAGTGCGTGGTACCATAAATACAAATATACCGAATAGTGTTTACAGGCTTTGGGGTGCGTTGAAGCCCCTCATTTTGTAATGGGTTTTGGGTTTTAGTCTATTTTTGTGTCCACCTATGGTATGTGGACCATGTTTTTGTATGATGTTAATTCTATATAAAGGAATGTAATTCTTTGTCGAAGATATATAAGGATAGAGTAATGATGTAATAGTTGATGAGAACAAGCACTTGATATATCTATCTTAGTTTTTTTGGGGTCTCAGGAAGGCTCTGCACTTGTGCGTTGAGGCCTTGAAGAGTCTAAAACTTTGTGTGCAAACCACGTGCAACTGTGTCCACAAGGAAGAGAAGTAAATGTACTGAAGGGACTTATCATAATAAATAATAAGAAGTTTTGGAAATCATATTATGTGTCTTTATGTGTTATGTTTTCGTTCTATCTATTTATGTGAAGTTATGGTTATCATTAGGGAAATTTTGAGGTCTAAAATGGGCCTCCTAAGAAAAATGTACAAAAAAATTAAAATTTATAAGAACCAATAGGATTCAAGATGATGATGTCAACCATGGGGGATGATTCACCATTTTTAAGTAAAAGGGTAAAAAGATTAAAAACTAGTAAAATAATAAAACTACTTTTTCAACTCGTTTTTTCAACGTATCTCCCAAATATTTTACTCAATTTTTGAGTGGGAGTACTCGTTAGATGAAAAATTTAATTCCTCATCAAAGGAGTACCCATGTCGCATACTTTCGATAGAGCCTGCTACATGAAAAATGAGAAATACATGAAAAAACCTGATTGTAATCACGTTTTTCATGTATTTCTCATTTTTCGTGTAGCAGAATCCATAGAAAGTATGCAACATGGGTACTCCTAGGATGAGGAATTAAAATTTTCATCCAATGAGTACTCCCGCTTGAAATTTGAGTAAAAAATTTGGGAGATAAGTTGAAAATATGAGTTGAAAAAGTAGCTTTTTCTTTTTTCCATCTAAAATTTGAAGATGTAGTCAAATATTATTTTATTATTTCCACTATTATTTTTTAATTTCCTTAGAAGGCCCATTTTAGAGCTCAAAATTCCCCTAATGAGAATATTTTATCGTATACTGCAATGTTTTTATGTTGATATGAATGATGTGAAGTGATTAAGTAAGCTATAGTCATGTGGTGGTTTCTTGTATGATAGAATATTGGTTAAGTATAGAAAAGCGAAGAAAGGCGACCTTGCGCAATCCCTCAAGTCTGTAGAAACCCGGTTCTGCAACCACCCATAGCCACCTCATGTGATACTTCGATTTGCTTGGAGGTTGTTTTAGAAAGGGTTGGTTTCTAGGGTTTTTTTGGTCTAAATTACAAGTTGAACCTCGTTCAAGCACAACCAAGCCAACACTAAGCAAGGACTCATGGCGGACCCTATAAATATTGCTGCTATTGCAAACCTAGATACACCTAAGATAGTGAAAAAACTATGCACGACACTTGGAAAAACTTACTATTATAGAAAATTTATAAAGGGGTATGTTCAGATAACTGCGCATGACACTTGGGAAAATTTACTATAATAGAAAATTTATCAAGGGGTATGCGCAGATAACTGTGCCAATGGATAAGTTATTGAATAAAGATGTCACTTTTCAATTGGATGAAGCATGCCAAAAGAGCCTTAACATACTAAAGGAGAAGATGGTAATTGTGTCTATTCTCGTTTTCCTAGACTAAAATAAGGAATTTCATGTACATGTTGATGCGTCTTGCATAGCGTTGGGTACAATATTGGCTCAACCAAGAGCAGGAGAAATTTCTCACCCAATAGGTTTTGCAAAAATAAAACTGTCCAAGGAAGAGAAGAAATGTTCCAAAAAAGAAATAGAAGGATTGGTTATGGTCTATGCATTACATAAATTCAGGCATTAATTATTGGGAACACACTTCAAGATGTTCACTCATCACTCCGCGCTGAAGTATTTCATGAATAAGCCTATTTTAGGAGGAAATATTTTCTAATGGTTTTGGTTGTTCCTGGAATATGATTTCGACTTTGTATTCAAGCTAGGAATTTTGAATTTTGGGCCTGGTCATCTCTTAAGGATTAAGATAGGAGAAGAACCCACAAGTATCGAGGATAAATTGCCTAATGCATAGTTATTCGAAATCAAGATTTCATATGATTAATTTGCAAAAATTATTCAGTTTTTAGCTATGGGAATGGTTTCTTTGGAGTACACTACGTAGCAAAAGAAGGAGCTGGTAGTCAAAGAATTTGATTTCTCGTCAATTGTAGGACATTTGTACAAAATCAGACCAGATGAAATACTACATAGATACGTCTCAGAGAATGAAAGGAATAATATTTTGGTAGAAGCTCATGGAGGAGTTGTAGGAGGACATTATGAAGGAAAGGACGGTGCACAAAATATCTTGAGAGCTAGGTTATGGTGGCCCATAATGAATAAGGAAGAATGGATTTTCGTCACGCATGTGATTCATTCCAGAGAATAGGTAAGCCATAAAGAAGGGACAAAATTCCATTAAATCTGCAAGTGACATTGCAAGCATTTCAAAAATGGACTATTTATTTTCTCGGACCTATTAACCCATCATGGTAGAATACTGGAACAGGATACATAATACTTGCAACTGGTTATTTGATCAGGTGTGCCAAAGCACAACTAGTGAAGTATTACAACGCAAATACCGCCGCAAAGTTCATATTTGAGTATATTTTTTCCACATTTGGGTGTCCAAAGATCTTGATGAGTGACATGGGTTCACATTTCTTGCATAGGACTATTGAGGCACTAACTGAAGAATTTCAAGTACATCATTGAAAGAGTACATCATATCATCCACTGGCGAATGAGATATTCAAAGACTTCAACAAGATTCTAGAGAACACGCTCACAAAGTTGTGCAATGTGAACCGAAGTGATTGGGATTTAAGGCTTCCAGTAGTGTTATGGGCATATATGACAACATGCAATAAATTGAAAGGCCAAACACATTTTAGGTTGGTATATGGAAATGAAGCAGTCATGCCTATGGAGTAAATTGTTCCAAGTTTAGGAATTGCAAAATTCACAGATATGGATGACTGCGATATTATGGAAGAAAGGATGGAAAAATTTATTACTTTGGAGGAAGATATGTTTATTATGGGTTTTAATCAGCAAGAACAAAAATCCAGGCGGAAAGCCTAAAATGGAAGGCACATCAAGTAGAAGACATTCAATTAAGAAAGGTTAAACTCAGATGCCATGGCAATAACCTTGAATGAGGTGATGAGGGTTCAACAAATATCATTGACTCGAGGAAGAAACTCATTCATGAAACAATTGTGAATCATGACATTATTGCAGCTGATGTGGAGTTATTGGCAGTGAATTGGTGGGCATACCAATCATTGAGACATGACACTCAAGCGGCCCTCTCTTTTTTGGAGTTCTGTGAACTAAAAAATAGGTACATATCAAGGGGAATTTGGTGGAATTATGTAGGGATGGTGAGACGGATTAAGGAAGAAGATGAAAGAGTAGTTGAAGGGGCTATAGTTGGTAAGGAGACAACTGAGCATACACTCACTGCTATGTAATGTTCCCACTTAGCCTTAGCTAGGAGGAACATTCAATTTTGTTTTAATTTATGCTTCATGAATAAATGAATAAAGGAGGACATGTAAAACTTTTTAAAAGTCTGAATAAATCAATTCCCATGTGAACAAAGGCAAATCAGGGCTATGTAAATAATCACTTGCAAGTGTGAAAGAGGTTTGAGCTAAAGACTGGGTCAACCTAGACCAAATCAATAGCACTGTCTAGGTTCATTGCATCTCCAAAAGGGACAACACAGTTATAGAAGGGAGCCTCTAATGTGAAAATGGCTAACTCATCAACATGGTTTAGGGTTTGCAAGAGCTTTCTCATCTTATAAAAGGAGAAGGAGAGCAACAAGAGAAGGCTATTGATAGATCATATTTCTGAGTATTTGTCTGCTTAGACAAATACCTTTCTCTGCTGTTGAGTGGAGGATTGTATCTGGAATTTCTATGCAGGAGTTTCACGTCTTATTTTGATGATTCAAGGAGGAAATTTTTCTGAATTGAACCATTATCAAGCTTGAGGCCAAGCTCCTACTTACATTGGAAACGTTGATCCATTGAGGGTTTTGCTGTCTCTATAGGCTCCAACAAGTGGTGATCTAGATCTGCAAATATCTAGTGTATTTTGAGAGCTTCTCTTCATGGAGTGGGTCCTTTGACCTCCTGGAAGAGTGTATAATTTCTTGTACTTCAGATCTACAATTTTTTAGTAGTTTTCTATGTATTTTGATCTACAACGTTGTCTCACTGAGTAAATTTCTTTATTTATGTATGAGGGTTTGCAGGGTGTCTTGCTCATAGTTTAGATCAAAGATCTCTTGTGATGGATTTGCCTTCCACTTGGTGATCCATGGATTGGATTGCTGATCTATGTTCTGTTCAGATCTGATCCACTGTAATCAAATGTTATATTCAGAAATTTACTGCGGAATTTTCCAGATGTGCAACTTGTTTCTCAGATCTACTTTTATTCATGCATGCTTTTGTCAAAATTCCAAGTGGATCTCGTAGAGAGAACTATAGAGTTTTGAGATATGATATAGATCTGATATTTTCTCCATAGATCTGTTGTAGATCTAAATTATAACTTCCAGCTGCTGAACCTCCTGAAAAATAACGCTGCTGAAGCATTTCCGCAAATGTACATGTGCTCCTGCTCTCTTTTCTGAATATTTATTGTTGTATTGGCTCATGATTTCTACTGTATAATGAAAGGGATTTATCATAATGCTTATTTTATGTTGTATTAATGAAATATCAGTCTCCTTGTTGATCTCCACTAAAAATTAGCTAAAACTACGCAATTCCTGAAGCAGTGCTTGCATTTGACTGCAGCCTTCCCCTTTGGGTGCTTTTTAGCTAGTATACTTTTTGGGATATTTGTTTAATGTGCTTAAACTGATTTTTTTCTGATGAAATTCCATATTTAAGTCATATGCAGCATAAAAAATAGGAAACAAGTCCTGATCTACGTTATTTTTGCACAAATTTACTTATACTGGTTTTCCTTGAGCATCTTGTTGAAATTCCTAAAGAGGGAATTATTTCGAGTTCTATAGATAGAGTCTGTAATTGGCCAAGTAGCCTCTGGATCTCATCCTTTATTTGAAAGGTGAAATATCTAGTAAATTCCTCTGCATTCCATCTCTAAAATGGAATCTTGATATTCCTAAAAAATGGATATTACAGTGGTATCAGAGCTCCACTCTTGGCACAGCCTGTGCTGGCATTGGAGCACCAGTCATGCTACATTCTGAAGATGAAGATCCCCTTTCTAAGAGGGAGAGGAGATATCAGAATAGAATTCATAAAAAGTATGACTTTACTATTTTTGACCTTGACAAGGGTCAAGACAAGGGGAAAGCCCCTGAATATGTGAATGATAAAAATAAGGAAGCAGAGGAGTTTGCAAAAACTCTCTTGGAGGCTATGCAATATCTATCCAAGGAGATAAAGGAGATGAGAATGGATAGAATGATGGAATCCCTTGGGAGATTCCATCAAGGAGAAAGTTCTGATATGTCTCAATTTGGGATTGGTCAACCAGTGAGCTTGCCACAAGCTCCATAGGCCTCACAACGCTCTACAATGCCTACCTTCTTGGATGTAGAGAATGAAGGACTGCAAGAGCCAACCTCCTTGGAAGGTTACTTTGTAGAATATGATTCACAAAGTCAGAGGTTCAAGGATAACTTGAGCTTCCAAGATTTTTTCCATCTCAAGGACCGAAGGAGGCCATGGCAGCAGTACAAAGATGGTGGTTTCTTCCAGGGGAGACACCATACTATGGGCAGGTTATTTTTTCCCAAGTTCGATGGAACATCCTCTTGTTCTGCCAAAGCATGGGTGGAAAATTTGGACATCTATTTCCAGTTGAATAAGTGCCCGAAGTAGAAGCCATCAATATTGATGCGCTTCATTTTGAGGGAGAAGCCCACAACTGGTGGTTTCATGGAATATCTACATTGGGACACAACAATGTGTCCACATATGCTGAGTTCACTAGGAGACTAGTGGAGAGATTTGATCGGAAAGATCTAGATGCCCCTTTTATATGCTTGGCAAAGCTGAAGCAGACAGGAGATGTAGAGGCCTATATCTCTGAATTCTTGAGATTGTCAGTAATGGTCCCTGATCTATCCGTAGCAAGGAGAGTCTACATATTCATTGATGTCCTGGAGGAACCTTTGCATGGGTTGGTTAAGTCTACCAAGCCCATCACTTTGCATGATGCCATTGAGAGAGCTAGAGATCTCCAAGATGCCTTGCCAAGGGCAAAGGAAACTTTTGCAAGAAAAGACCCTCATTCCTCTAAGGGGAAGGAAGGGAAAGCTGCTCCACCCAAGGAGAGCTCATTGAAGAAGCCTCTTAACCTTGATCTCCAGAGGGAGCTGAGGAAAAAGAGATTGTGTTTCACTTTTCAAGAGCCATGGGTACTGGGACATAGATGTGCTGCTCGGAGGGCACACTATATAGAAGTCTTCTCAGACTTGAGGAGGAGGATGGGAATGAAGGAACTAGGAGGGGTCACAACATTGGTGATGATGCGGAGGAAGATCAATCACCATCCAGAGGTGAAGAGAGAGCCTTTGCTCCAACAAGTGGGACTCTTTCTTCTTTGAGAGGAGTGCCCAAATATTTGACCTTAAGAGTGCAAGATTTAGTCTTGAACCAGAAAGTGTCTATTTTGATTGATAGTGGGGCAACCCACAACTTTATTGATGCTCACCTTGTGCAGAGGAGAGGGATCCCCATGGACACTTTTGATGGGTTCTCTATTTTTGTTTCGGGAGATAAAACTATGCAGTGCATGCAGTATGTTCCATCACTTTCTATGACCATGGGAACCTACACCTTGGTGGACCATTTCTTTGTATTTGACATACCAAACACCAACATCATCTTTGGTGTCCACTGGTTGATTACCTTGGGGAAAGTCACCACTAATTGTAAGGCCTTGCAGATGGACTGGGTGGACCTAAAGAGTGGGAAACAACAAATCATTCAGGGCATGCACACCTATCCATCACCTGATGTTTCCACCCAAACAATAGAAATGGAATTTCATAGTGGGGGTGAGGACCACACAGTTCCTTCTCTCATGTTTATGAGAATGTTGTAAGTAATTTTCCAACCTTATGGCAAGCCACTTGGAATGCCATTGGATTCTAATCATGTGGGGGAAGCCTCACAAGGTGTTGGAGCAATGGAGGAGAAAGCCACAACGTTGTGGAAGGAAGCAAAGGGGAGGATCAGCCTTCCCACAAATAATTTTTTCATGTGTAATGTCAAAGAAACAGTCAGAAAAAAGGCAAGCACCACCATAGATGCATCAGTAGCGCTATCCTTGTTGAGATGTGTAGATCCATATTGGAGCTCTCAACTCCTTGTGGAATACTCCAAAGATCTACACATCGGGATGATATTAGATGGCATGAAGCAAGGAGGAGGCTATTTGGTCCGTGAAGGGGTTATCTATCATCTTGGTAAAGTATTCTTGTCTCAAGCCTCCAAGCTTAAGCAAGAGATACTACAAAGAGCACACAAAGAGTTCCTTTCTAGCTATATGCAGTCATCAAAGATCTACTCCCTAATCATGAGGAGTTTTGATTGGGAGGGTATGAAGGAAGAACTACATCACCACTATGATTGGGAGGAACTACATCAGAACTTACAAGAGTGCAATAATTATGAGGAGATGGGGCAGCCAAAGGATCCTATGCAGGAGACATTTCATCCATCTCTTCCTTCTCTTAAAAGAGGAGAAATGCCCATGCCTAACTCCATGTGTGTGGGAGACTCGAATGGTAAAGAATCTGATCTTATGGAGCATGTTTATTTTTCTAATTTGACACATTCTCTTACCATATTTATGCAGGCCATGGCTCCTACAAGGAGTGATATTACATGCAGATCTCATGGCATTGATGAGGCTAACAAAAATTCCAAATCTGGCCACTCCCTTGAGGTGCAAAGGGAGATTATCTATCATGATGGGTGCTTCCCAAAGGCACCTAACTTGGGTATCACTTTCAGCCATGTCAAAGTGACCCATGCAACAAATATGTCATGGGAATACCACTTTCCACACTCAGATTTATTCAAGACAAGGAGTGCATTTCATTGGTATCTTATGTGGGATTGTGACCAACCTCCTCAAGTGCACATTTCAGTTTGCATATATGTGATTTTGCTCCCTTACATAGATGATATATTGGTATTGTTTATGGGTTTGTGTGGGAAAAAAGTGGGCAGTGTATATGTACCACATGGGATGGAACTTTATCCTGTACTTCATGATACATGTTTTAGATGTGAAATTTCTTCACCCATGTTTATTTCTGTTAATTTTTACACTCCTGAAGGGATAGACTATGTCCCTATCATGTTAGCATTGGAGGAGCAATTTCTTATGTATTGGCTTGATGAGCACTTGGTCCATGATAAAAACTTGATCCTTGATGGTGCCATCAATGGAGGAGGAGAAGAACTATAGCTCATACCCTGTTAGTTGCTTGAGGACAAACAACATTTTGGAGGGGAGGACTGTAATGTTCCCACTTAGCCTTAGCTAGGAGAAACATTTAATTTTTTTTTAATTTCTGCTTCATGAATAAATGAATAAATGAGGACATGTAAAACTCCTAAGAAGTCTGAATAAATCAATGGCCATGTGAACAAAGACAAATCAGGGCTATGTAAATAATCACTTGCAGGTGTGAAAGAGGTTTGAGCTAAAGATTGAGTCAACCTTGACCAAATCAACAGCACTGTCTAGGTTCATTGCATCTCCAAAAGGGCTAGCGTAGTTCTATAAGGGAGCCTCTAATGTGAAAAGGGCTAACTCATCAAGATGTTTTAGGGTTTGCAAGAGCTTTCTAATATTATAAAAGGAGAAGGAGGGCAGCAAGAGATGTTTGTTGATAGATCATATTTCTGAGTATTTGTCTGCTTAGACAAATACCTTTCTCTGCTGTTGACTGGAGGATTGTATCTAGAATTTCTATGTAGGAGTTTCACCTCTTCCTTTGATGATTCAAGGAGGAATTTTTTTTGAATTGAACCACTATTAGGCTTGAGGCCAAGCTCCCACTTACATTGGCAGCGCTGATCGATTGATGATTTTGCTATCTCTGCAAGCTGCAGCAAGTGGTGATCTAGATCTGCAGAGATCTAGTGTATTTTGAGAGCCTCTCTACATGGAGTGGGTCCTTTGACCTGCTGGAAGAGTGTATCATTTATTGTACTTCAGATATGCAATTATTTAGTATTTTTCTGTGTCTTTTGAGATACAACGTTGTCTCACTGAGTAAACTGTGTTTTTTATATATGAGGGTTGGCAAGGTGTCTTGCTCATAGTTTAGATCAGAGATATCTTGTGTTGGATTTTCCTTCCACTTGGTGATCCATGGATTTGCTTGCTGATCTATGTTATGTTCAGATCTGACCCATTGTAATCAAATTTTATATTCAGAAATTTACTGCAGCAGTTTCCAGATCTGCAACTTTTTTCTCAGATCTACTTTTAATCATTCATGCTTTTGTCAAAATTCCAAGTGGATCTTGTAGAGAAAACTATAGAGCTTAGAGATATGATATAGATATTATATTTTGTCCATAGATCTACTCTAGATCTAAGTTGTAACTTCCAGCTGCTGAACCTCCTGAAAAATAACGTTGTTGAATCATTTCTGCAAATGTACATGTGCTCCTGTTCTCTTTTCTAAAGATTTATTACTCTATTGGCTCATGCTTTCTACTGTATAATGAAAGGGCTTTATCATAATGTTTATTTTATGCTGTATTACTGAGATATTAGTCCCCTTTCTTATCTCCACTAAACATTAGCTAAAACTGCACAATTATTGAAGCAGTGCTTGCATTTGACTACAACCTTCCCCTTTGGGTGCTTTTTAGCTAGTCTACTTTTTGGGAGATCTGTTTAATGTTATTAAACTGATATTTTTCTAATGAAATTCCATATATAATTCACATATAGCATAAAAAAGAGGAAACAAGTCCATATGTGTGTTATTTTTGCACATATTTACTTATACAACGTTTTCCTTGAGCACCTTGTTGAAATTCTTGAAGAGGGAATTATTCCAAGTTCTATAGACAGAGTCTGCAGTTGGCTGGGTAGCCTATGGATCTCATCCTTTCTTTAAAAGGTGACATATCTAGTAAATTCCTTTTTTTTCCATCTTTGAAATAGAATCTCGATATTCCTGAGAAAGGGATATTACATGGTGAGACATAGCCCATGGTTGAGGTATCCATTGATGGGGTATTTGGGGTTGTGACAAAGTTCTCTGATGATAGAAAAACATCACAGGTTGATGAGGTGTTGAGAGATAGCTCCACCATTGTTGAGGATACGATAGGTATAGAGGCCTCCAGGTCTATGAAAAAATTGTTGGATGACAATCACATGCACCTGACTAGTGAGAATGTCTTGCATGTTGGAGTGTCCATGGAGGAGGGTGTGCAACCATACTTTGGGCTAGCCCTTGAGGAGGTGTTAGGAGATATAGAGATATTAGATGATGGTCACACAAAAAAGTGCCATTATCTTTAGGCTGACCTTCTATATTTGAAAGGGAAGGCCACATCAGTATGAGAGGCTATTTTGTTGCAGAAAGAAGAACTAGAGGGCATGAGAGTGGTTTGTGCCGAGTCAGCAGCCAAGTTGGCCCACATTGGGGAATGTTTGGATTCCTTAATGGTACAACTAGAGTTCACATGGGAGTATCAGAGCAGCCCCCTTCAGGCATACATAGTCGGGGCTAACAACACTGTTGGGTAACTTACTCCCATTGGAAAGAGAGAGACTAAGTCACCTAGTCAGATCTCATACGTTGACCAAGATGGTGAGATGAGGTGACATGGGTTGCACAGGGTGCAAAAATCAAGGATGGAGGGATTTTTCTATGTGTGTGGATTCTTGCATTTGATTCCTGTATCGAGGTTGGATGGCGAGAGGTACTGAGCTGGTACCCTAGGCAGCTAGATTCATCCATGGCCACATTTCAGCAAAGTCCATGGATTATCAGAGGGACATAAGATCTAGATTACTGTTGGGATCTAGGTGGGATTTCCCCTCACATCATAGAGTCAGTAGGTAATGGTAGTCATTGCACGATGGGCTTGATGTTCAGGCACACACACATTTTCAGATCTTTATCAGAGCACGAGACATCTCTAGTGATAGGATGGTTTGAGAGGAGGGTACACCCTTTTCAGAAGCTATCTCAACATATCGATTGTGCATGGAGTCACAGGGTGATTAGCCTAATTTTCCAGGAGCTGGTCAGAGGACATGGAATCGACAGACCACTAGACATGGATGTACATAGAGACGATGTTCTCTCATGGGTATATGGTACACTTGAGCTATGGAGGAGAGGAGCAATGATGTCATTATCATTGGCACGTGTGGGGTCGGGCCTCCTTGATCCTCTAGAGAAGATGGGGAGATGTAGCCCACCTCATGGGGGGTTTACTAGTAGAGTGGTAGATATTTTGGCCCATGCAAGATATTATATGTTACAGGGTGGTACGGTAGTAGGCACTAATAACAAAACTACACTGAGTCATGTCATAGGGTCCAGTCTTATGTATAGGGATGCACACTGATGCGTACAAACTCAATGTTAGACCATATCATCCAAGGGTGTGGAGGGCTATGTAGCTTGAATTAGTGGCCTGCAAAGTAGCATGGAGATGCATGGGGGTGTGTTGTACTATGTCAGACTACATTTTTGTAATGTTCCTAAATTAGCTTCAACTAATTTGGAACATTAATTTTTCCTTAATCATTTTGTATTTCATGATTAATGAATAAATTTTAAGGGAGAATGTATAATCCTCTTTCAAATCAAGAATAAATCAGTGCCTATGTGAAAGGATACATAATTAGGCCATTATAATAAAACCTTGCAGGTGTGAAAGGGCCAAGACCACCAAAGGAGATCCTGTTTGACCAAGTCAACAATGCTGTCTAGGTTCATTGAACTCCTTGATGGACTGCACAGTTATAGAAGGGGTTTCCAAGTGTGAAAAGGATCAAAGGATGAAAATGATTTAGGTTTTTCCAGGAGACTCAAATGTTATAAAAGGAGGATGAAGGCTCAGAGGAGGTTGTTGATCATATTTCATTTTCAGAGCTTGCTAAGGCAACTCCATTTCTCTTTGCTGTTTAGCAAGAGAAAGAGAGAATCTCCTGCTTAGGAATCCTCTATCCTTCTTTGAGTATCTCTTGGAGGGAAGTGAGCTATATTGTACCACTATCAGTTTTGAGTCCAATCTATGCTTACATTGATAGCGCTGGCTCATTGAGGGTTTTGCAGCTGCAGCAAGTGTAGCAGTGGAAATTCTAGATTTGCAAGGATCTAGTAGTTTTGAGGGATTTCTCTCAGGGAGGGTGTATTGTGACCACCTGGAAGAGGATCTCTATCATATTTTCATATCAGATCTATATTTTCTACTTATTGTAACATTCATCCCTAGCTACTGTGCAGTCTCCTTGTTTACTTTGTTATTTCTCATGTACTGCTTCTGTATTGTCTAGAGCTGTCATTGTACTAGTTTCTGGTGATTGAGGCTTGCATTTCACCTTGCATATTTATGAAGTATCTTGCTGATATCTCATGTTCAAATATGATTTATATTATTAATAAATTAATCTTCAGAAATTACTAAAGATTTCTGCAGTTCTGTGTATAAAAAGTTAGATCTACACTTTGTTATTCAATATTTTGATGAAATCCCAAAGGGATCTTGTAAAGAAGGTTGAGTAGTTTCCAGATTTGATATAGATATAATGTTATAGCCATTAATCTGATTTATATCTTTAATTTAATGTTACACTGCTGAAACACACTTAGAGGGATGTTGTCTATTCAGATCTGCACTTTCTATATACATTGCAGCTCCTATTTCTGAAGATTTCTTGCTTATTTCCTCATGAAATTCACTGTACTTATCAAGTAACTTCATTAAAAATATGATTTTTTGCTTCTATACTATAACATATGTCCGATGGCTGATTTCCAGTGACTTTCAGGAGGAACTGCGCAATTCTTAAGTGGGTTCTTCTTCATTCCACCAGCTCTTCTCTTTAGCTGATTTTTTAACTAGTCAACTTCGTGGGAGATCTGTTTAAGGCCGTTAAACCCATTTTTTTTTGCTGAAACTTTGCATGGAGTTCCCACACAGCCTATGATAAGGTAAAAAAGCCTTGAGAAGCATTATTCTTGCACCATTTATCCTATAAATAATTTTCCCTGAGACTCTTGCAGTGTTGCCTAGTAGTGGAATTTTCCACTTCTCTCTTATTTGGTTTTTGCTTCTCTTTGGATCCATTCTTTAGATCTATAGATCTAAGGTTCCCAAGGGAAGAAAAATATAGCAGGATTGTGTCATTTCCACACTTTTTGTGTTTCATCAGTCTTCTATAGACAGATTCTAGAACGGGCCAGGAAGCCTCTGGTTTTCATCCTCTCCTTAGAGGTGATATAACCAATAAATGCCCTACTAGTCTATCTCTGGTTTAGAAGTTTCTGGTGTGTTTTCCATACTACTTTGATCCCATAGAGGAATATCTTGAGATATTCCCTACTGTGCCTATTTTTCCCCATTTGGAACATTACAGTTTTGGAGTAGGAGCACCTCACACCACATTGGGTACATGTGGGGAATGACAAGTGTGGTGACACAAGAGGGATACATGACGATACATGAGGGTATATTCAGAGCCAGAAGTATCCAGTGGTGTACAAGGGTAGGTTGCAACATATAGTGGCATGATGAGGAGTGCAAAGACACTTGATGGTATGTAGTGACCCATGATACTGCAAAACAGGAAATTGGTGTATTGCCTCCAAGGGGAATTATGGACATGGAAATTTGGTATACCCTGGGATGTAGCTCATCTAGGATTTATGAGGATATTGTTGAGCATATGAAAACACCACGTTTAGTAGAGACAGGGCTACGAGGGTGTTCTCAGCAGATCCAAGATAGAGGGAGTGTCGTTCGAAGTATTACTCTTGAGCATTCAAGCATACTCTTGATCACACCCTTTCAAACATACCCAACCCTCATCCTCCAGTGTTTTCTTTGGAGGCAAAGTGTTTTGTTGTCACCCCTTAATGCTCTCGAATGAGGCAGCAGGTCATGGCAGGCTCACCCTAGGTAGTCAAATGAGATACCGTGTGTCATGATCTAGAAGGAGACTCTCCAATTGAGACACTTGGTAGGTGCACGAGTTGACAGACACTGACTTAGGGATGGTGTGGTTGATTTCCAAGGTCACATATGTTCCACAAATAGGCTCACATTTGAGGGACGGTGGATGATAGACTTCATCTACTGGAGGGTACCGAGACTCCTAGCAGTGTCCATACGTATCATTAAGAGTTGGGAAAACGGATTTTACTACAAGGTATGGTAGGAGTAGGGTAGGTATGCATGTGTGGGACAGATTCCTAATACTTGGAGTCCACCTAGGGGATACATACACGGGTCAGATCTGTTAGACTCCTATACCAATAGGTGTCATTTTTCATGATTGTCTTGATTGAACTATGGAATATGTTCAAACCTTTTTCTTGAGCAAAGGTGTTCCATATTCTTAAAAAAAAAACAAAAAATCAAAAAATTTAAAAAATGTAAAGAGGGTATACCCTAAAAGAAAAATCAAAGGGTAAGAAAAATAAAATGGTCAAAAAAGTGAAAGAAATGAACCCCAAACAAAAAATAGACCAAGGAAAGTGTGCAAATCCAAATGCCACTACTATTTCATTTTTGTAATAAAGAAATTGTGTGCAGCTTGTTAAACTTTGCCACAATTTATGAAGAGTCAAACTGTATAAACTTGACTCATTCATGTTTCAATTTCATGTTGTAGAATAGAGAATAAGTATCTGACCAAATAGTTTAATCTTGGCAGATAAGTAGATAGGTAGAGTTATTAAAAGGTACTCAACAGTTTAATCTGAGCCCTTGGATGTAATAAGGGTAGAAATAGATATATTTATCATGTAAAAAGAAAAGGTTGAAAAGGGTTTGCAAGTCCAAATGCACCCTAATAAAGAAGAGAAAATGGTAGTGTCAAGTAGATAGGGTAAGTAGATGGTGTTGCAAAGTTTTATCTGATGAATGATGCTGCTAAATGTTTTTGATCTTTTACTTTCATCACAAATACTGAAGCAGGAAATACACTGGAAAATCACATCAAGCAAAGTCAAAATCATTAACTTCCCTCATCACTTTCCCCTTAAAAGTTTTACTAATTTCCCCCAAAGTACTAAGGTATTTGGAGATCAAAGGGGCTCAAGGCATTTCCTTGACTTTTGGAGGGACCGGACCCTCGGCCTAATGATCAAAAAGACCTAAGTACTTGA